>CATKHM010000026.1:26857-40411 GCA_949751825.1 Blepharisma undulans
TAATATAGCAATTTCACTTACGACATTTGCAATCTGCAGCAGCCTTTCATTATATGGCTGATATTTAATTAAATAAGCTACAGTTGCAAATGAAAGCAAAATATTGATAGAAATTTGAGTTTCAGAGTGCTGCCCTAACAATACAAGATTGATCATATAAATCAGTCTTCGCATAAAGAAGAGAAAATAATACTGAGTGCTAATAAGACCTTTATCATTTCTGAACTCATAAAAGAGAGAGTTTCATTTGGAGCTGTATTCTTTGTCTTCTTGTTGTATCCTACTTAAATTATTTGAAGATAACTTTATCAGTGCCACAGGTGTAAAAAGAGCAAGAATCTATGTTAACTTTACAATTGAGGATAACGATAATAATGAGCTTGATATCTGGATAGGGTTACTGACTGAAAACTAAATATCTATTACGTATACCAAGCTTATCAGAGAAGCTGCTCCAATATCTAAGTAAGCTTGAATTCAAAATCTTATGAATGTTGAATATTTATAATAAGATAAAGCTCTTGAAAGCAGCATTGAGGTTGGCGAATAAGGAATCAGGTGCAATAAGTATATTGATGCCCAAGAAGCTGATATTGCCAAAAAGAGAGTAACATCACATCCCGCGTTTAAAAATAATATATCACTCTTATAGCCAAACCTTACAGCTTGGTCAAATGGCGCAATTCCATTATTTTTATCCAAGAAATATATGAAAATATTTGGCAAATACTTCATAGCATTCATACTTGTGATGATCTCAAAAAACGAGTCAGACATCGGAATATTAGATAAGCCTAAATAATAGATGATTTGTAACACATTCATTGTGCTTCAAAGCCCAGCTGGAGAGGGGTTTATAAAGCTCAAGGCTAAAATTGCTCCAACAGATCCTTTAACAACAGCTGAAGACTGAGTAGAAATCTCAGCAGTTATCTGACTACCAGAATAAGGATTATAATGGTATAATTCTCCTTTTAATGTCGAATTCATTAGCAGACCGTTCGATTTAGACACACAATGAGTTAAGTTCACGAGGCTAATAAAAACATATGCTCCTTCTTTTATTTCTGTACTTGTTGCCAATCATATAATATAAAACGTTTCATTGTGTTTTTCTAAAGAGTAAGAAAAGTCAATAATATCTAAATTCTCAATTTCTATGTAAACATCATTTGTTGATAAATCATTTGCCAATTCATCTGAAAATGTTAAATTCAAGGAATTATCGATATTCACAGCTAGAGATACATTAAAAGGCACTAGCAAGCAATTATCAGTACCATTATACCCAATTTCGCATCTGCAAAGGCCCATGAAGATTTCAGCATTGCTTATACAAGCTGAACAATTATTGTTACTTTCACAAGAAAAACATTTATTTGGGCAAAGTTCACATACTCCATCGTTGGAATATTCATTGAATTCACATTCTGCACAATGTAAAAGATCTTTACTAATGCCATACCTCCCTGCGCATTTGCAAAAAGGAGCATAATCAGCATTTTCTATACAAGTAATGCATGAATCAGCTTTATAATCACTGCAAGTTTCGCAGAGGTTAGAATTGCATAAATTACAGGTAAATGAAGAATCTTTGCAGCCAAAAGTGCAATTGCTATGACAATCAGAGCAATAGCTGTATTTAGGTCCGATCCAATATTTATCAAAACTGCAATTAGGAATGCAAATTTTTGATGGTAAGCATGAAATACAGCTATCTGAACAAAAAGGCTGATAAAATGCAAGATCAGATATGTCTTTAATGCTGTTGAAAATTTGGATGCTGTAGATAAATCCTTGATAATAGTTTATTATATCAGAATTTTGCAGTTTTGCTCCAATAATATTTTTCATTCCTGACTGTGATGCTTTATAATAAGAAATTCCTGCATCTGTTGAAGAGTCAGAAATTGTATTGATTATACAATTTATGAAAGAATGGCCTGATTGGTCTAAAACCAGAGATATCATTAAATGGTTTCACTCTGATAAAGAGACAGCATTCTCACATGCATGATTAAACATGCCGGTATATTGAAGTTTGATAGTGAAAATTGGAATAGAGTTCAAAAAACTGATTTCAAATTCTGTGGATTTTGAAGAATCAATAATTGATACAAGAGTCTTTGATGGGGATTCAGGATTAAATCAAATTGAATAAGTAAAAATTGGAGGCATAATGAGCTTTGGAGTAGTGTATGATCAATATTCTGGCAAGTGAAGAATTGATGAGTTTCCATTAAAATAAAATCCGCGAAGAGGAGCAGGAATAGGATCATCATTATCATAATTCATATAAAAATTGGATGTAGATCCAGTTAAAACTGGAATCAAAGATTTTTTATCATATATCACACCATTCAAAGTGTTTAAATCTAAATCAAAAATAGGATCATACTTTAAAATGCATATATTCGAACCATAAGAGTATCCCAAAGGACAAAATTCAAGACATAAACCATCTATAAGATAGTAGCCATTATTGCAAATCAAGCAGCTCATAAAATTTTCATCTGTGCAGCTTTTGCACGAAACATCGCATGGCAAACATTTTTCATCAGCTTGATTTCAGTAAAATCCATCGTCACATACACAATGATCAATAGAGAAATGTGCATCCGACCTGCAAGTAATGCAAGTCGAGTTATAATTATCACAAACATTGCAAATTACGTCAGTGCATAAATTGCAATTTTTATCAGGTCTTACACATCCAATATCAGAGCAAGCTTCATTGCATTGCTGGCAAGAACTCCCATCCCAATATTCTGAAATATCACAATTGACTAGACAATCTGGCGAGATTTCATTGGGGCATATAGAGCACCCGTTACAATTAGTTGAAATTAAAAGTGACGGCTCTATAAATTGGTTAAAAATTAGTAAATCCCACAAAAATCCTGTAAAAAAATTATTGAGAGTACTTTCAATATAAGAAGCGCCAATAGTTATGGTATATGAACTCTGCAAATCTTCAAATCAAAGAACATTTTCAGCACTAAAACTATCTGGAGAGCCATTTAGATAAATACTGATTTTTTGGCTTGGAATGTTGTTAATGCCAGATACAAATCCTAAGAGAGTTCATTGATTATTAATAGCAGCATCGCTTTTAACCATCAATCTAAGCCCACTAATGGTATATAACTCGAAAACTGGATGATAATTATCTAATCCAAGGCTCAGATATTCAACTGAAGACGAATCTGCAGTTTCTTTGACCAATAAATCTCCATTTCCATTTATTGCTCTAATCCAAGTAAAAATAGTGAATTTTGGAGCGAATAAAAAATTACTATGAATAATCTGCATATATGAAGATCCTGCAAAGTAATAACCACGATATTCTGCTGCAATAGGATCAGTAGCTGCATAAAATGGATAGAATTGATCATTATCCCCAGTTCTCACAGCAATATTCAATTTTGAGTCATAAACAATGTCTTTAATTTGATGAGGCTTCAGATCGAAAACAAATCCATTCAAATTCAAATCCATTGTGCATTTATTTGAGTCATAAGAATATCCAGTTGGACAATATTTAATGCATAAATTTTCATACTTATAGCGAGAATCCTCACATGACAAGCAGCCAGTAAAATCTAAAGTAGAGCATGAAGCACAAGCAGAATTGCAGAGTTCACAAGATTCTGTTGAACTTACCCATAAGCTATTATCATTACATTGACAATCTTCGCCAACAAATCTGGCATTTGTTATGCAGCTGATGCATTTTTGAGAAAATGTATCGCAAGATGAACACTCTTTATTTCTGCATAATCCGCATGTCAAATCACTAACACAACCTTTAGTGCATGAAGATTTGCAGCTATTGCATCAATCAGGAAATGAATTATAACTGCATTCATTCAAGCACGTCAAATCTGATGGACATGAGGAAAATCCATTTAAGCAGTTTTCTGATATATAATCAACATTTGCATGAGAATTATCATTGTAAATTCTCAAGTTTCATAGAAAACCTGAAAAACTATTGGTTTCATCACCCAAAATAATGGTGGATGCTGAATCTTTGAAATGGCTTTGTGTCTCTGAATCTTGGCTATCTATTGTTTGCTCGTCTTGAAACAATACAATTGATGATAGCCCCTCATCTGAAGCACTTCCTATAATAGAAATATAGTTTCATGAATTTAAAATGCTTGTGCTGCTTGAAATTGATAGAGAAGACTCATCAGATAATTCAATAGAAACAGAAGGAGCCCCATTAACTATTTGTATAACTAAATTAACCAGGCTATGCTTGGTTAAAAAGTATCCATCAGAAAGTACTTTTATTCATGCAGTTATCGTAAATGAATGATTGATTACTATAGTTGAGCTTGTTGTCATATAGCTATCCTGGTTGAAATAATATCCTCTATCTTTCGATGGAACAGGATCATTAGTATCTGTCCAACTCGGATAAACATTTGTATTGTCTTTTCCAACATCGAAACCACTTACAGTGTCTAATCTTAATTTGTCAATCAGGTTCAAATATAAAGCTAAGGGATTTATTAAATCGCAAGTGTTTGCAGCCTCATTTTCACTATAACCTGTAGGGCAATTTATTTCGCAGAAGCTATCAATCAGATAATAAGACTGATCACATGATAAGCATTGGAAATCCGTATTCGCGATACATGTTTTACAGCCTGACACACAAGGAATAGGTATGCAAGATAAACCATCTGCTGATATAGAGTAGCCACTATTGCATGAGCAAGGGCTGCCAGACGCATTTTCAGTACACACTAAACATGAATTTGGATCAAAATTTGAACAAATAAAACATAATATATCACTGCATACATTGCAGGATATGCTTCTTACACACCCCAAAGAGCATGAATTGCAATTTTGGCATCCTTCATCGCCAAGAAAGTATCCAAAATCGCAGTTTCATAAGCAGTTTACAATTGGTCCTGCAGCACAGATATTGTCATCTATTTCTGGAAAAAAATCAATGACTGCAATATTTCATAGCATAAAAGTGTATAAAAATCCCGAAAAGGAAGAGCTGGAACTCTTCCCAAGAATAATCTTGCCTGCAGAATTATCTCTAAACATAAAATTATTTACTGCTATCGAATTTTCTTGAATGTTATTATTTTGATAAGTACTGATTGTAGTTATTCCTGAAGAATAAGATACAGTAAATGAGTAATAGATTCATGCAGAAAAGGTCGTTAGAGAGCTAGTTGTGGATTCTGTAATGGTTGCTTGCGAAGGACTTTCTAATGACAATGTGAGAAAACTGTTTGTGCTGAAAATAATTTGATTTCCCTTTTGAAAAACGCCGCCATCAGTTTCAACATAAGCCCAGAACCCAACTGAAAAAGAGTTGGAGAGGTATATACTTGTTGATGATTCCAAGTATTGCCCACCAGAAAAGTGAAGACCTCTTTGTTTTGCTGGGACTGGGTCATAAGCTTCTGGAGAATTAAAAAAGTGATATAAGCTAGAGATACTTGCTGTTGTGAAAATTCCATAAGTTCCACGAAAATCTCCGTCAAACATTTCATTGATAATTTCACTGCCTGAAATTCCACACCCAGAAGCAGAAAACCCAGTTGGACATTCATTTAAGCATACAGAACCCACCAAAATTTTATCTGGGTTGCAAGCTCGGCAGCTAAAGTAATAATCTCCTACACAAATACTGCATAAATTATCACAAACTTCACAGGTCTCACTAGATTGCACCCACATAGAATTAGAATCACAACTGCAGCTTCCATTATTCAAGGAGGCATTAACTATACATTGAGTGCAATCGCCGCTAAATGATGTGCAAGTCAAACATTCTTTTTGCTTGCAGAGTCTGCAAGTTAATGTGCTTCTGCATCCATAAGTGCATGAACTCAAACAAGATGTGCAGACTGAGCCAGAATTAAAAGTCCCAAAGCCGCAGCTATCAGGACATAAATGCTCTGAAGGGCATGCTGAGCATCCGCTGTCACATCCGGATGTTATCCACTCAGAAAGTGCATGAGTATTAGAATTATATGCTTTGATGCTTCACAAAAAGCCAGTAAAGCCATTATTTCCAGAGCTACTTCCAATATAAAGGCTGCCGACATCTACAAACGATGAGGGATTTGTTGATAAACTACAGGAATAAGAAACGCCATTTAAATAATAACAAATTTTGGTGAATCCATTAGCTATATCAACAATGAAAGCAATATTATTCCAAACATTCTTCAAATTACTGTTCCCATCTAAAGTAACCATTGAAGAATCTACCAATGCAAGAGTCATATATAAAGAGTTTGAAAGAATGTTGAGTTGCAATAATTTAGTAGATCCGTTAAGTTTTTGGATTAAAGATCCTGCTTGAGTAGGCTTTATTCATGCTGTAAGGGTAAAAAATGGAGAAAATATGAAATTATCATACTCTATTGATGATGATGCTTTGAAAAAGTATCCTCTGAAAACAGAAGGAATTGGATCCTTTGAGTCCCAGGTAGGATAAGTATTTGTGTTTGATATACCAACAGTTACTCCATTGATAGAATCAAGCTTTATTATGTCTTCGAAGGCAAGTGATAGAGATAAATCTGATCCTAAATCGCAAGTGTTTTTTGATAAATTTTCCACAAGTCCTTGAGGACAGCTTTCTAAGCAAAGTCCGTTGAAAAAGTAATAGTGGGATTCGCAAGATAAACATTGGTAGTATTGTGGACCTGTACAATCAGAGCACCCAGTATAGCAGTCAATCTTACACGAAAATCCAGTAGATATATAGCCTTCATTGCATACACAAGGAAAACCACTAGCATTCTCAACACATGCTACGCATTCTCCATCATCAAAACCAATACAAACTGAGCAAAGTGGATCATTACAGACATTGCATGAAGATCCTCTGACACATCCATTTGTGCAGCTATTACAAGAATGGCAATTACTTCCATCATAATACTCTGTGAATTCGCAAGGCCACAAGCAATCTGGGTTTAAAATTCCAGAAAAAGGGTCACATATATAATCGCTGGGCTGCCCCATAATATCATAATTTGGCAAATTCATCAAGTTGAAGTTATAAATAAACCCAGAAAAGCTGCTTATTTGACTGCTTTTACCTAGAATTATTGGCTGCGACGGATAGTCTCTAAAAATTAAAGTATTCCAAGAATATGTATAGATTGTATTATTGTTGAGTTTTATATTTAGATTTGTTGATTCTTGCCAATATAAAATTTGAACCATCAAATTGAATCATTGCAATGAAGGAATTTCAAAGTTAGGGACTGCTATATCCTCAATAGGAAATTCTTCAAAATTTTCAAGATCTATCGTCACATGTGAGTTTGAATCGATTATCAGTTTATTTGGTTTTTCAAAAATGTTTCCTGCTGACTCAGTATAGATCCAAAAACTCAAGGTAAATGTGTCAGATATATAAACAGAAGTAGACGTTTCTAAATAGCGGCCATTCGAAAAATATAACCCTCTTTGTTTAGCTGGAATTGGGTCCACACTTTCAGGATTGTTGAAAAACTGGTAACTTGTTGAATTTGAGCCAGTCTTAAAAATTCCATACATTCCTTGAAACTTATTATCGAATTTTTGGTCAATCACTTTGGTAGTGGCATAATTCGCAATAGGACTACAGCCTTCCCCCTGAAATCCATAAGGGCAATCTCTCAAACAAACACTCCCTACAAGCACAAATCCATCCTTGCAGGCTCTGCATTCAAAATAATACTCTCCTATACACTCTGCACATAAAGAATCACAAAAATGACACTCTCCATCTCTCCAAAAAGTATCTACTCCACAAAAGCAGCTACCTTCTGACAAAGTAGCTCCAGAAACACAAGAAGTGCAGTCTCCATCAAATAGAGTGCATTCATAACACTCTTTTGTTTTGCAAAGCGTCGATCCCTCACTACTTCTGCATCCAAAAATCTCATCTTCTCTGCAGCTTTGGCATCCATCTGAATAGAATTCTCCAAAAGGACAATCGTCAGGGCATAAAAACTCAGATGGGCAGCTTGAACAACTCCCTAGACATTCGCCATAATTTCATTCACTTAAAGATTGATCATTTGTATTGTAAATATCGACGCTTCATAGAAAACCTATGAATCCATCATTTAGATATTGGTGCGTTTCATCATCATATGATGAGCCAATTCTCAAAGACGAGTAACTGTCGATGAATGGAGAATTCGAAGTTGAGGATTGACTGCAAAAGAGGGTTCCGTCAAGATAATAATTAATTTGAGTCAAGCCATCGGCTACAGAGGTAGTGTAAGCTATGTTGTGCCACGAGTTGGAGAGATTAGACAAATATGATCTGAGCAAGCGTGGTTCAAAGTCAGTTGATTCCATTCTCCGTAGCGTTTTATCAGGAGGTAAGTTTGGAATTGATGGGCACATGCTTTCTGCATCATAATTTATTATAAGATTTGATTTGTCTTCCAAAGTCATAGAAATTTCAGGCATAAAGTTTTCATTAATAGCAACCTTAAATATTTCAACTCCATTAATAAATTTACTCATCAAAAGACCATATGATAGTGGCTTGATTCAGATTGTAATTGTAAATAAAGGACTTATCATAAAAGAATTCACAGTGATAACAGAACTATATAGAAAATAATATCCTCTCCCTATAGCAGGATAAGGGTCATTGGAATCATAAATGGGATAAGTGTTGTAATCGCTACCTACAATATCAGCTCCGGTGACTGTGTCTAGCATAATCAAGTTTTGAAGCTTTAAAGAAAGAGGTTTATTTGTTTCAAAATCACATTTCTCTTTATCATAACCAGATGGACATTCAGTCAGGCACATTTTTGAAATCAAAAAGTAATCAGGCTTGCAAGAGATGCATTGGTTATACTCAAATGAATTGCAGCTTTCGCATCTGTCACTGCATATAGGAATGCATGAGTCTCCAAAACTAATATAATTGTCGTCACAATTGCAATGTCCTTCAAATACACTAGCATGACTAGTGCATTGAGTGCAAAGACCTTCATTAAATCCAGTACACACATCACATAAAGGATCAAAACAAATATTGCATGAATTTGGTCTTCTGCATCCATAAGAGCAAGAATTGCATGCCATACATTGAGCCTCATCAAAATATTGAGATATATCGCATTCCCATAAGCAGCTTATACCTAAACCCTCTCCACAAATTGAATCGCTGCTGGTCATTGACGAAAAATCTGTAATTGCTGAATTTCATAACTGAAAATTATTAATAAAACCTGTAAATCCATCTCCACTTCTGCCAATCAGGAGATAGGTTGATGCTTTATCTCTATATATTTTATTCGCAACTGAGAGAGGTGGGCTGGATATCCCATTAAAGTAGCTTGATATAGTAGTACTGCCTGAAGAATATTGAAAAGTAATTGACAGGTAAAATCATCCAGAAAGAGATGCTCCAGATGATAAGTTTTGGATTGACTCTTCCGCTAAAGAATTTTGCATTGTAACTGAAATGTCTCCAGATGAGGATATTATGAGATAAGGCTGTTTTCGCAGCACTGATCCAGAAGATATTGGATAAATTCACAGACCCATAGAAAAACTGTGAGAAAGATATATAGTTTCGAAGGATTTTAAATATGTAGTGCCATCAAAATAAAGACCTCTTTTATATGCAGGAAAAGGATCTGTAGTTTCTGGAGAATTGAAAGGCATATAATAATCTGGATTGCTTCCTGTTGTAAATATTCCGTACCATCCAGAAAAATCAGTATCAAATGACTCGTCAATCACAGGGGTTGATACTAAGCTGCATATTATCCCAAAACCATACGGGCAATCATTTAAGCATACATTTTCAACCAATTGATAGCCTTCAAGACATTGATTACACTCAAAATAAGTAGTTTGTGCGCATTCACCGCAAAGAGCATCACAAAATTCACATGCTTCTGCATCACTTATCCAAAGTGCATTTTTAGAGCATTGACATCCTCCTAATCCATCTATTTCTGCATTAGCTATGCAACTTGTACAAGGCCCAGAAAATGACTCACATTCATAGCACTCATAAGGGCAAATTGCTGATATCAACAAAATTTTGGCGAGAAAAATCAGAAGAAATTTCATTGTGGCGTTAAATTTATAATAACAAAAATCTCAACTTATAGCATTAATTTAACTTATTAATTGTTAACCCAAATACAGATTTAAATGTAATTTGTTTTATCGAACCTTAAATAAAAGCAATAGTTGATGAAAATATTTGTATGCTAAAAGTTATTTAGTTTATATATAAAATAGTTATAGCTTTTAAGGAGAGACAAACTTTGCTTACTATCAGAGAAAAATATTTGCTTACGAATTTTTTATATGGAATATATGATATTTTTATTGGCATCATTATCTTAAATATGCTTTAAATACTTATCATATTTATGAAAAATTAAAGTACTTTTTGCTCTGAAAATAAAGATTTCCGTTTCTACAGCATTTTATATTATAATTCATATTAATTTACAATTAAGTTTGCCATTTCTTTCAAATTCACTTTAAAGAAAACACAAGATAAGGAATAAGTACTTGATCAATTTCAGTATTTCATACGTTTTATATTAATAAGCTTCAGTGGCAATTCTCAAGATTTAAAATTGTAATATAAGTTAAAGAGAAAAATTCAATCTCAAAGGCAGTTGCATTCGCTCTCTCAAGAACAATTAGGATCTTTTTTTTGAAATTTATATAATATAAAATTGTTTTTGAAATTTATTTTACTCAATATTTTTCTAAATATTTAATAATTCAATTTTTAAAATTTTGAATGGAAAATTTAATTAATTTATAGAAATTACACTTTTGGGTGCAATTGTTTCAAAATAAATATGATGAACGAATTTTTCATGATCAACAATTATTAATTATATCACAAAATATTTGCTTACTCTTAAAAAAGCTTGATTGTCTCTTCTAATAGTTTACTTATAAATCCAATGCTAATAAGAAAAATATATCTCAAATTCTTAAAGATGGCTGGAAATATTGAAAGTATTAAATAATCGCAATTTATCTATAACTCATGGAATTTGATGATGCTCATAAATAATAAAATAAAAAATTAATCTAAACTTTACTCGGGAAAATAATGTCTAATAATAAATGATTAATTTATTATTAATGAATTAAGATTTTTCTTCCTCTTCCTTGATAACAAACATCGATTTATTAAATGCTGTTTGATCAGACTCAGTTTCCAATGTAATCGGTGGCCTTTCAAGATCTTCCACATTGGCATTAGGCGTTATGGTGCTGATTTCATATTTATGTTCATTTTTTATCGAGATCTTGAAACCTTCCTTTAACGTTTTATAGCAGAATTTTATATATACCCCAACTGATGCAGCTGTTTGGACAGCAATAATAATCAAAATTAGAGCAATTGATACAGTTTCAGTTGTTGTTAGCTTAATATTCACTTCTTCTGATAAATTTCCAGACATAGAAATCATCACTAAAAGTGTGGCAACTTCACTTGATAGATTTGCAATTAGATAATAAAAATCATTATAGGGCTTATACTTGGCAAAGTAAATAATAAATGAAAATGATAGTAGGGAATTAATAACAATTTGAGTGTTTGGATGCTGCCCTAAAAGCACAATATTTATCATGTAGATGAGTCTTCTTATGAAATAAATAAAATAATATTGAGTACTTATTAGTCCTCTATCATTTTTGAACTCATAATGCAGACTGCTTCATTTTGCATAGTAATTTTCCTCTTCTTGGATTATTTTACTTAAGTTGTTATAAGATAACTTGAAGAATACTGTAGGTGATGATACAACTAATATCTATATATTGTTTACGAGGAAAAATATAGAAAATATTGAGCTTGAAATTTGTACAGAGTTTTCTTTGGAAAACTAATTAAATCTTACATATGATAAGCTTAAAATGGAAGCCACTCCTACGTCCAAATATGCTTGAATCCAAAATCTCAAGAATATGGAATATTCAAAATATCCATAAAGAATTGAAAGAACTTTAGAAATATATGAGTTCGCTATTTTTATAATTCCGTAAATAAAAATGCAAGCTACAAAAATAATAATAAAGATTGTTAAATCACTTCCAGCATTGAGAAATGCAATATCACTTTTATATTCAAAACTCACAGCCTCATCATATGGCACTACTCCTTCAGCATTGTCGATAAAAGCAGAAAAAATATTTGGAAAATATTTTACAGCATTCAAATCTTCTAAAAACGATACAAATGAACGTGACATTGGAATTTTAGATAAACCCAAATAATAAATAATTTGCATTATACTAATCATCGATCAAAACCCTGAAGGATTTGGATTTAAAAATGAAACAGCCAAATTCAAACCAAGTAAAGCTTTGAATGCCGCTGAAGCCTGAACAGAAAAATCTGAAAGAATATTGCTATTTGGATAAGGGTTATAATAATATAAAACTCCTGTTAAATTCTTTTCCGTTAAAATGGCATTGGTATTTGAAACTAAGTCATTCAAGTTTACTGATATTGCAGTTTCTTTTTCGATTTCGACATAAATTTCCAATAAAATAATTCACTCTGTATCATTTATTTTGCTCACTGTATATGAAAAATCTGATTCATCCAAACCTGATATTTGTATTATAATATCAACTGCCAATAAAGGATTAAGCAATCCTTCAGAAAAAGTCAAATTTAAAGAATTCTCAAAGTTTACCTGCATAGAAGCATTAAAATAAGAAAGAGCAGAACAATTGGTAATACCATATCCAATATTGCAGT
Organism: Blepharisma undulans; assembly: GCA_949751825.1. NCBI lineage: Eukaryota > Ciliophora > Heterotrichea > Heterotrichida > Blepharismidae > Blepharisma > Blepharisma undulans. Next base: position 39,621 of record CATKHM010000026.1, read on the forward strand.
AGCATTTATTTTCATTCATCTCTGCGTTTTCTACACATTCAAGACAGATCGTACTGCTTTTACAAGTAGTGCATTGATCTGGACACTTTTTGCATAATCCTTCATCAGGATATTTTCCTAAATCGCACTCAACACAACTTGTCAAATCATCGCTTAAGCCATATCCATCTATGCAGGTACACGAAGTCACATTATTGGCGTTTTCTACACAGCTTGTGCAAGCATCTGAAGTGTAATCTGTGCAGTACTCACATATAGAGTTAAAACATAAGTTGCAGCTCGGTAAAGAGTCTTTACATCCGAAATAGCAGTTTGAATTGCAGCTCGAGCAGTTATTATACTGAGATCCTGATCAAAATTCATTTATATCGCAGTTTGGAATACAAACTTGTGATGGCAAGCATGCCAAGCAATTTTCAAGACATCTTGATTGAGCTAAATATGATATTTCTTTAGCAATATTAAATATCTGAATATCATAAATAAATCCTTTGAAAAATCCATCAATTTTTGATTGGTGCAATTTTGCACCAATAATATTTTTCATTCCTGACTGAGACGCTTGATAGTAGGAAACCCCCATATCAGTTGGCATTGAATTCGTAATCACATTTATTGTACATGATATATACGTATGGCCTGACCTATCTAATAATGTCGTAATCATTAGATGGTTTCATTCATATAAAGAAATAATATTCGAGCAGGCATATGTAACTACACCTACGTATTGAAGATTTATAGTCAAAGTTGGCAATAAATTTATAATTTCTAGTTCAAATTCTTTAGTA
>CATKHM010000026.1:43996-71382 GCA_949751825.1 Blepharisma undulans
AATTACTAATATCAATCCAATTTTTATTATTATGCATTTTAATTGCATCAATTCTTTCAATAAAACTTCATGTTGGTGAGATTTGAATTTGCTTTAAATCTTTTGAAATTTAATTACTATCTATTATTAAAATCAAAGAGTAAAAAAAATCTCTATTTTTCATATGCGATATGCTAAATGTAGCTATGCCATTAATAAAATCGAAATTCAACTTTATCTAACCCAATTAAAAATATGCTATTGGATAAATCAATTCAAAGATCTTGCATTCGTTTTCATAATTGGCTTGGTAAGCTCTTTGCTATTTAATGTAAAAAAGTATTTCTCCTTCACTGCTGATATTATTGAACTCAAAATTGATTTTATAAATTTCTGCTATAATAAGGATTATTTAGTGCTAAAGCAATATGACGGTTTTATTTATTATAAGATCCAATACCCAAAATTTGATTTTCTTTTAGTTAATTTAATTAATTTCATAACATAAACGAATGTTTAGAAGGTTTTGGCAAAAATATTGGTTTATACTTAAATTTATATTTTATATATTAAATTAATAATTTGACTTAAGAAAAATATATTTTCGTTATTATTATATTTTAATCTTTACTATTTAATTAATTTAAGTATTCTAATAATAACCCCCATTATAATATGGCAATCTCTATAGCCAGAAGAAAAGGCTATTGCAAGTCTGGATTAGAAATTCGTTTAGCAACGAATTTTTTTGAATTTCGTAATGACAATTCCTTATACTGTATATATAGTTTTGTTTCATTGAGCTTTGAAATGTTTGAAAATTTGTATATAAATAATGACTTGAATAAATTCAATACCAATTTAAATAGAGATTACATCTATTTAAAATTATAATTATTTACTTCTGCAAGATCATAAAATATTTTTTAAAACAAATTGTTGATTTGATAGCAAATTTTATAATAGAGCATAACTTATATTCAAAAATACAGTGTAATACTTAATCCTGATGTGCCAGCATCAGTCAGCAAAACTCGAGAAAACATTATGAGAAAAGCTAGCAGGTTTTTGGTTCCACAAATCGGAAAATACGTTTTTTCAAACACAGTGCTTTACTGCGCTTTGACGTCTAAAGATGGTTTGAGAGGCAGTATCGATGTAGAGGTAATTAATGACAATGTTTCTTATCAAATAACAATTATCCCTACAGGCATAGTTGATGACCCCCTTGAGAAAAAATTATTTTTTAATTCATTCTTCAATTCTGTTCAATCAAAGCTGAAATTTATCAGAATTGGGAGAAATTATTATGATTCTAGCTTGCCTATAAATCTTGATAATTATCACACAACAATTTGGTCTGGCTATTCAACCGCAGTCAGCTCTTATGAGCAAGGATTTTTAGTCAACATTGATATCTCCCATCGATGCCTACGCACAATAACAATTTTTGACCAAATTTCCGAAATAAAAGCTCACCATCATGGCTCAGACTATATGACTCACGTTCAAAACATGCTAATAAACGCAACAGTTCTTACTTCATATAATAAGAAAACTTATAAAGTTATTGATGTTGATTTTGATCAAACCGTAGAGAGTGCATTTGTAGACAGTGAAGGAAACTCTCAAACATTCAAAGACTACTATGAGAGGAGATGACAAAAGCAAATAGAACATAACGATCAACCTTTGCTTAAAGCTACACTTAAATCCAACCCAAATCCTTGTTACTTGATACCTGAATTTTGTGTTATGACTGGATTTACAGATGAAATGCGCAGCAATTATAACTTTATGAGAGAAATGCTAAATGCAACCCAGGAGGAGCCTGAAAGAAGGCTTGAAAAATGCAGCAATTTGATTAGTAAAATTCTCAGCAACGAAGCTTCTTCAGATGCAGTGTCACAATGAAGGGTTTTATTAAATCAGCAGCCGTTAGTAGTGCAAGGGAGATTGTTAAGCCTAGGATCAATAGTTTTGGGAAACAATCAACAGCACACGATATCTCAAACAGGGTCGTTTGACCGAGAAGTCCAAGGAGAGATGTACTCTCAGGGCATCATTGAAAAATGGGGGATCTTCTACTGCCAATTTGATGATAGGTTGATAAATAATTTTCTAGATGTTCTTCAACTAGTTATAAAGACCTATAAAATAAACTGCAAAAAACCTGCGCTTTTTCCAATTAACTCGGATAAATGAGATGAATGGTCAACAAAACTAAGGGAGAAGCTTGATCCTACTGTGCAGATGGCTATTTTTGTAATTCCAGGACAAAGAGGAAAATCCAAACTCTATGACGATATTAAACGTCTTATTCTTTCCCAATTTCCAGTTCCTTGCCAGTGCATTCTTAACGGTACTCTGAAAAGAGAAAGAGGCTTAAGGTCTGTCGTAAACAAGATTGTTATGCAAATTAATGCAAAAATTGAAGGAGTTCCATGGGTAATCAGAAATCTACCATTAGCAAATGAAAGAACAATGATTATAGGAATTGAAATCTATAGTAGTCGCGGTAAGTTTAGCATACTCGGCGTTTGTGGGACTCTGGATAACTATTTCAGCCAATATTCATCATTTCCTAAAATAAATGCAAATAATGAAAATGATATTTCTAAACTTTCTGAAGCCATTGCTCAAGCAATTAAAAGATACCAAGATAAAAATGGTTATTTTCCTCAAAAGATTCTGATATTTAAAGAAGGGATTTCAGATGGGCAGAAGAATGTAGTGCTGACAAATGACATCCCAAAGGTAAAAGAGGCTTTTGAAATGCTCAGAAAAGAAGGATTGATAGCTGATCCTCAGCTTATTTATATTGGAGTTAATAAGAGGACTAATGCAAGATTTTATGCTATTGATGGAAATAGATATTCTAATCCTCCAATAGGAACTGTGATTGACAGGGATTGCGTTGAAGCTAGTGAGTTTGATTTCTACTTGATCCCTGCAAAAACGACTCAAGGAGTTATCAGCCCGACTCATTTTCGTGTGATTTATGATGACAGCAGCTGTACAAGTGATGAGATTATCCAATTGTCTCTAAGAATGTGCTTTTCCTACTATAACTGGAGTGGAAGCATACGAATACCAGCACCCTGCCAATATGCTCATAAGCTTGCCTACTTATACGGAGAAAGAGCTGTGGGAAACCGCCCTCCAATACCTCATCCATATTGGGGAACAACAAGATCTCTTTATTTCCTATAAGCAATAAGTCTTATTAAAACTCTTCTCCTTATAAAATTATTATTAATTTTTATATAATAAAATATTCTTTCTTCGCTTGGTAATAACCAGCCAAAAATGTTTGTTGAACACAATCTTCAGCATCAACAAGAAGTGGATACAGCTGATACGACAATGAGTAATACATGAAATCAATATAATCTCTTTTTCCCCAATAATCTTGTATGCATGCACTATTAAATCTGCGATTTGTATTGCATTTCACAATTCCACTGCTTTGGATCCATTTTATTAAAGATTTCATAGCTTTTTGAGCTAAATCATCTCCAGGAAACAGGCTGCAATAGCTTTGAGCATCTTTATTATACCCACAAAGGCATTGTCCAACTAGCTGACTCTGTTTAAAATAAGGATCTTGAGTTGATAAACAGTCAAACCCGCTTTGACATTTATTAGGCAAGGTTGGGGATTTTACAGGGTTCATACACTCATATACACTTCCATAAGCCTGACATATTCCTGAGTTGCACAAAAAATTCGTATTTATTGCTGAACAATCTCCAACTGGGAAATGGTTACTTATTGAAAAATAAGGATAACACGCACTATGCTGAGATGGGTTATCAAATGATGGGTTGCAGCCTGCACCATTTTCGCAATCATAATCTGTTGAACACCCAACTCCTCCAATTGGAAGTTGTGGCTGACAAGTTTGATTGAGACATCGCAATCCTGGGTTACAGTCATCATGAGTTTGGCAGCTTTCATTTAATTCTGAGCCTTGACAAGTCCCATTCAAACAGCCATGAACTGCATGAGAGCTGCAATCTTCTGTATATGAACATTTTTCTCCAGGCCAAGCTGTATGCAAAGGAGCTGTCGGAGACCTAATACATGTAGAATTTCCTATAAATGATGTATAGCAAAAAGGTGCTTTTACCGAGCTGCATTTGCGAGCATAAAATATAGGCTGTTCTCCTGAATTATCATAAAATGCACAGGTAGTATTAGTAAATTGCATTGAAGAAGGCTTGCAGGTGTAATTTGCACATTGGAGGCCTTCATCTTTTAATACAGGCTGAAAGAAGCCCAGCCCTAAGCCAAGCAGTGAGCAGAATACAATTAAATGCTCAACAACCATTTTATTAATTATCAACGTTACTTATCGCTTTACGCAGTGTCTGAAGACTCAGAACGATTATTTTTTATTGGAGCGTGTTCTTTTTCAATCACAGGAGGTTCCTTGATAATCTCTTTGGATTTTATGAGCTTCAATTTGGGTACAGAGTCTTTATTGTACTCTGTAGGCAAAATGCTTTTTTCTATTATTTCAGGTTTTTGGATTTTATTTTTCACTTCAGTGTTATAAATATAACTGACTGGGACACCATGCAAGTTTAAAGCTTGTATGAGTTTTTCATATTGTTTATCTCTCTTCATCATTTTATTTAGCTTTGCTTCCAACTCGGTTATTTTTTTGCCTAAAGTGGCATTTTCCCTCACAATTCGTTCAGGCAACGCAAATTTGGAGTCATTTTTGTGGGCTGAAATATCATTTTTATAAGCAATAATTTGCTGGGCTAATTTATCGTTTAACTCATTGATTTGTTCCATCTGGTCTTCTATACTTATTTCTTTTTCATCAATATACGCTTCATAGCCTGATTTGATGCTTCCAAGAACTGCTGATAAAGGCTCAAGCCTTGCTATCAGCTCTGTGAACGTTCTTTTGCATTCTTGATACCATTTTTTCGAACTAACTGGAGCTGTGCTGAGTTGAGAATTAAGTTCTTCATGATATTTATTGTTCAGTCTCAATAATCCTGTGTATGAAAACATCTCATCAGGGTCAGGCAGCACCTCCCCATTCAGATAAATTGTGGGTGAGCAGGAATCGAGACTTTTATTTCGCTTGAAACTTTTGCTTGATAGTGCACTATTTGTGCTTTGTCTGCGATATGGAGGGTTTATGAGAATTTTCAATTTCTTATGTTCACTTGTAATAAGTCGACTGTTATAAGGCGAAGTGCTGCGGGTTCTTGATGATTGGTTATAGACTGAGAATTTGGGACTTTCTGCTATACTTGACCGTGAAATGAAAATTTTTTTGGAGTCTTTTACTGGAGTAAAATATTTAGGTGAAGATGAGGATTTCGCTTTAAACATTTTAATGGGTAAAAATTAGTTGCTATTAATAAACTCTAAGACTTCTGTTTGATTCTCAATTCTTCGGACGCTTTTTCCTTTTTCACGCATTATATCTTCGATCGTGGTACTTTTGTCGTGGAATCAGCCAAGATGATCAGCGACAAGATGGTGAACGTGGCAGCCGTCACATTGGACGATTACTACACCTGTGTTGTAGGCATCCTTTGAAAATGTTTTGGCACTTCGGGTTTTGCATACATTACAATTGAAAAACATAGCATATAGACCGGATTTTGAATTTTTTACACCTGGAAGCTGAAGTAATAGTGATATGTTTTCTGAATTAAGAGAGGAAAATCTTCTTAATAGTCCTGCGAGTCTTGATACCATTTATAAGGTATCAGGCATCTTGACATTTTACTATGAAAATTTGTGAGTTTAAATGTCAGATTATTTTTGGCTTTGTCATAATTTAATTATGATTTCTTTTCAACAAATTTTATTAGATTATTAAGCAGAAGAAATTAAAAAAAATTTTATAAATTAATTTGGCAAATCGCACATATGCTGCAAAGTAAAATTATTTAGGCATATAAAAATTCAATTACTGTTAAATACTTAATCATATGAAACGCCCTTTTTGAAAATTAATCATTTTGCTTTTATAAAGATGTTTCATAATTTATAAAATGATCGATTTTTCAAACACATTCAATACTTTACCAACAAATGAAAGTTTGGAAGCAAGAAAAGCAGCAAAAATGAGATTCATTAAGAAAGAAAATGAAGAATTAAGAAGATATGCTGGAGAAGTTAAAAGTTCTTTGATAAGCTATAAAGGGATTATTTCTGAACTAATAGCTGACAAAAATTGTGTTGAGAGCAGTAATAGAGATGAGACTCAGTCATTAATTTCTAATAGGATCAGTGATATACTTTTAGCAGAAAAAAAAGAGCTTGAAAGGCGAATCAGAAAAGCCAGAAAAGATATAAGTGAGTCTCTAGAAAAAGCGAAAGAAAACGAAAAAATGGCAGATTATTGAATAAAAAAAGAAGAGAACTTGATAAAAAGTTATGAAAGCAAAATAAATGGATGTTTAGCTTTATCAATTGAAAAAGAAAAAATCATTGACAATGAAATTGCTAAGAGAAATGAAATGGAAAGCAATTTAACTGAGTTTTTCAAAATGAAAGAAAATGAAATAACAAAAGAGGAACAAAGCATTCTTCTTAAAAGGAAAATTGAAGAGTACTGTAGAATAATTAATCAATTGAGTAAAAACTACCATAAGGCAAAATTAAACTGCGAGAATTTGGAGGTGAAAAATACAAAACTTTATGAGGACTATAAAGGAATGAGAGATTTACTAAAAACAAACCATTGTATTTTGATACCTCAATACGCAATTCAAATAAAAGAAGACGCTCAACAAAGAAAAAACTTTAATGTAAAGCATGTAATTTGCAAAGAAAATGCAAACAAAGAAGCAATAACAACTTATGAGCTTGAGCTGAAAAATAAATTAGAAAGTTTAAATATAAAATTATTGAGTGTACAATTAAAACTTCAATCAGTTTCAGAAGAAATTTCAAAGAAGAAGACAAAAAGAGCTGAACTTTTAAACGATCAAAAACATTTACAAGAAGCCAAACCAGGCCATACAGCTGAAAGATCTTATTATTCAGATGCCAATAAAGAGAATCATTATCCTCTTTCATTTTCATCTAAAATAATTTCTGAAAGCTTTCATAACGATGAAATAGAGAAAGCATGTAATTATCAAAGCATTTTTGGAGAAATAAGTGAAATATCAATTTAATATAAAAATTCTCACTAATTCTATAATGAACCCTATTAGTGGCTGCTTATTTTACCAATCAAATAACTCTTTTAGATCTCGAAGCAACCGAACACCAGATCCTTTTCGTCATTATGAAGATACATGCCGAGTTATAAGCCCCGATCCTGCGAGTAGCTTTTATTTGCCTGAAAGAGAACGTTTCACGACAAATTTCGCAGAAATTGATAGAAAATGAAGAGAAGAAGAAATGAATAGAAAAAATTACTCTAATTATAAAAGAAGAGAATTTTATGCAAAAAAAGAAATTTTCAGATGGAAAAATATTTTTGACAATGAATTAACGCAAAGTGTAAAATTGGAAAAAAGGAGATTGGAATTAAACCAAGGACAAAAGAATAATTTAAATGACTCCTACAATCCAATAACATCAGAATATTATAATACTCAGCAAGGGATAAAGTTAAGGGACCTGGATGATAAGAAAAGAACCAGATCTAATATCAGATTGAAGTATATCGATTCTAAAATAAACTCTCCGTATAATGTGATTAATGGAATCCCAAGAATTTCATTAAAGAGCAGTAATTAATGGCTTTAAATTAGATCTCCTAGCTTCTCAATATATTATCAAAGTTTAATTTCTTAACTTTCAACAATAATCATATCTTTAATTTAAAATTATTTATTCGTCAAAAGTGTGTTTTAAATTGATGCTATTTTCCCTTGTCCAGATATTTTGCCGATAAACTCATGTATGGCTGGAGAGTTGCATATATAAGGTCCAATTCCCGGGATGTATTTTGATGATGAATAAAGCTGAGGAAGAAAATCTCTGAATAAGTAGAAAAATCCAAATAATTGAATTAATGTCCCGAGTATAGTCCAATTGCAGATAATTAGGAATAATCCAATGAAACAGCATGCTGAACCTTTAAATTTTGAAGGCTTAAAGAAAAATAGTGCCAAAGTTGATGCTCCAGCTATATAGCAGGTTCCAGAAGTAAAAAGCAAGTTGCCTATGATAAGTAATAAGCGATCAAATCTCAATACCAAGCCTAAAAAGTAACAGATAAGTCCAGCTAAAGTCAAAATCGAGCCTCCACTTTTCTTGGAACTACTTAAATACATATTTAATAAAATTAATAAAATAATAAAATTTATAAATATTTATATAAAGTCATTCAAAGTTTAACTCTTATATCAATTAGCATCCTTTATAATTTATTCTTTAGTCGAATTTAATACCAAAATCAAAGATACCCTAATAAATAGCAAGCTATTGACTTATTATTGAGGTTTTTATCAAACTTGATTTTTTCCCGAATTCATAAAAAATGTATCATAAAGAGAAAAATCAAAGAAAATTTTCTTATGAGGTTCTGCAATGATTATAAAGTCAGGTTAAACACATTTTATTGAATGAAGAATTTCAAGCTTATTTAACAAAAAAATGAGATTTTTATCTTTGAAAATCTATTTCGGGATTTATTAATTACATTCTTGCAGATTTTTAACATAAAACATCATATTGATATCAGGGACTTCATAATATTATGCAGAAATGTCGATCAAGAAATGCAGTTTATAAATTAATATGAGTAGATATGTCATCGATATCTTATCTCCAGCTGCAAATCCTGATTACATTCCTCGGGATCAAAATATCATTCTCCTAGTTCCTGATTCATTTCTCCCAAGTAGAGAAATCGAATATAGATTTGCACATTGCAATAACATTGATCAGGCATTGACTGGTGGATCTTTTTATTTCAAGATTCAAAATGATCTCGAGAGAGGGCTTCTTATAGGTTTGATCTTAGGACGATGGCCTGATGCAAAGCTTCTTACATCCAGGCCAGAAATCTATCAGAGATTATCCACTCGATTAACTGTACAGCCATACAAAGAAAAAATTTCACAATTTTACAATAATGAGTCTTATGCAAGCACTGAAGCTTCATCAGTATGCCCTGGAAGTCCTCGTGAAGAGTTTAAAGCACCTTTTTCACCCCAAAAACCTGCTATCGCTCAACAGCCAACATTGCAAGATATATATTTAGATAACCTTTACTCCGAAGTGCTCAACAAATTTTACGAAAGATTTTTAAATAACACAGAAGCCAGAGCTCCTAAAATAAAATCAACCAAAGCTCAATTAAAAAATCTTGCAGATGGAACAGTTATTTCTGTAAAAAAGAAAGCAGCACCAGAAATCAGTGATACTTTACCTGGGAGTACAGAATTAACCGAAATGGTTTATGAAGACTTAAGAGACCACAAGATAATAGAAGAGTCTGGAATGACTATCCATTATAATGATCAATTGATAAACGATTACTTTGGAAGGGAAAAAAGAAGAGAGTTTATGCCTAGATATAAGGAACTCAGAAATCAGAAGCCTCCATCTCCTCCTCCACCACCACCTCCTCCTCAACCCAAAGTATTTATTCCACCTGAGCCAGCTTTTGATAAAAAGAAAGCACTTGATGCTGCATATAAAGCAATATGAAAAGTAATAGTAGCTGAAGTATCTAGTGGAAATCCTGAAGATATAGGTGATCTTGTAGACATTATTAAAGAAAGATTTTATAAAAATCAAGCGTTAGAGCCTGAAATGTATCCAGAATGTATTAAGGAAGACCTAATTAAAAGGGAGATACTCATGCTTTTTAGACTTGATTCTATATCTCTGATATCAAATAGCCAAAAAACCCCTGAATTTATTGCAGAAAATTATTTGACAAATCGCAAAGAAAAAATTTTAATAATACAATAATAAATTATATGCCAAAAGTACTGCCTAACTACTTTTCATAAGATTTTCAATTATTTAAGCAAATTACAACTCAAATATTTTCAAAACATCAAATTTATTTCCCTTAATATTAGTATATAATTCTGCAATCACTGAGCATTCAGAGGGTTAATGTAATTTATATCTTTCATTTTAATTTTCAGACATAAGTATGCTAATCAATATAATGCATTTAAAAGAGCAATAAAAAATGATGTTCAATTGGGAACAAATCTCACTGATATCCAATAATGAAAGAGGCCATGATTATGGACCTGAAAACATAAAGGGATCTTCCAAGAAAAAAAATCTACAACCTCAAGATCACATCTCAGAAGACACTATCTTATCACCAAGATCTGATGAAGATTTTATTCCCAAACAAGGATTTGCTCCATTCTCAGATCATGCAGCAAGGCATGCCTCTGAGTATTCCGGCTCAAGCTGACGCTCAACCCCACAAGAATTTGTAAACCCTGGCCTATCATTAAAAAATATCCCAAAAGTTCCATCTATCAAATTGCACGGAGAAGTCTCATCTGGCAACTTATCATCAAGAAGACAATATAGATCTAGGTCATATTCTCCTTCTCCTGACCCATCTCAATATGAGCCTTCAAGAGATACAAGTAAGCAGCCTACTGTTGCATCACAGAAAACTCCTCTACACAAAGAAAATTCAATTCGAATAGAAGAAGACACAATAAGATCAAATAAAAGTATAAATAGCTCACATTCAAAATACAACGATGAAAGTCCTGCTAGAAACCTCCTTCAAAGACTTGAAATTCCGAAATACCAAAAAAACGTTGACTCTATAATTCAAGAAGAGAAAAAAGAGGAATCTTTTTCAATTCCTATAGGTAATACTAGGCTTGACGTTATCCCAGGTACAAATCCTACTTTTACTGATGAAGAAATAAAAGAAGCTTTTGATACTTTTGATATGGATGCGAATAATTATATATCTGCTGATGAAATAAGAATGATTATGGACACAATAGGAGAATATGTAACAGATGAGGAGATTGATGAAATGATAAGAATGCTCGATTTAGAAGGTAAAGGGCAAGTCGCTTTTGAAGAATTTTATAGAATGGCTACAGGTCAACAAATTGGACCTGTTGGCGGAGCTCTTCCTCCATCTCCTAATATGGTTCCTCTTGAGCAAAGCACTCATAAAGCTGCTTTAAGTACAAGTAAAAGTGCAAAATCCAATGAATCAGCAAAACTTTCAACTTCCAAATTTTCAAAAATTTCTCAAGAGTCTTATAGACAGCAATCTGAAGAAAAAGAAAAATCGAAAAGCAAAATTATAAAAGAGCCTACTCCAGAGCGACGAAAACAATCAGTTGATGAAAAGGCAGCTCCAAAAGTTTTGAGAAGATTTGATATAGAATCAATGAAACCTCAGTTGCCTTCTATGCAAGTTGAATCAATGATTTCTATAGATTCCAAGAAAGTAGATGATGATTTTTTACCTCCAGTCAGAATACGCAGCTTAAAAGACCAATTAACCAGTCAAAGGACGCCTGTAAAAAATCCTGAAGAAACCGTCACAAAATCATGAAAAATACCTGAAGAAAGTCCACAAGAAGAATATAAAAATATTATTGTTCCAACTTTAGAAGATGCCAACCGTGAACAGCAAAGCAATATATTGTTATCAGAGTTAGTCCATTCTACATTATTGACACCTCAAGCTGTGGAAAAACTGTGCAGTATGTTTATTGCTAAAACTGGCAGCGAAGGCGGTCAATTAACATATGAAAAATTTTTAGAGCTTGTGAATGCTAAACTTCCTCAAGAAAGATGATTAGTTGATGATAGAGTAACTCGAAGAATATTTTCAGTTTTAGACAAAGATTCGAATGGAGCTTGGAGTATCAGAGAATTTGTAAGTGCTCTTTCGATATTAGCAAGACCAAATAAGGATGATCAATATGCTTTAGTTTTTAAGATTTTTGATACAGATGACGATGATATAATTACAAAAAACGAATTAACAAGAATTTTAAAATTAAATACAGCTTCTGTTAAATCTGATGAGCAAGCCTTGAAAAAAGCTCAAGAGATTCTACGCATGACTGGAAATGATGAGATGATGAATTTTCATGATTTTTTAAGGCTCAAAGAAAAGCCAGTCATGTTATTGTTTCCATTACAAGAAAGAGCTAGTAAAATAACGAAATTGCTTTCATAATAAGTAGTGCTTCATTATTCTGTAAAAAAATTAAACTTCGATATAAAATAAGTAAAATAAATGTAGAATTAAGCATTAATTTTTATTTTGAAATTCTCATTATTTGAGTCAGAATTAATATCAAATTGCTGTTATAAGTCTAATATAAAAAAATAATAAATAGAAATAAGGTAAATTATTGCAATGAAATCCAGGTCATCTAGACAAATTCCAACTCAGCACAAATCTGCTAAAAATGAAGATATTTTGGCACTAATAAAATCAGCTAAACATTCAATAAATTGACGAGATTTTAAAAAAAATAGCAATTTATCCAGCATAAAATTCACCCAAAATAAACATCCAGGAACCCAAATAATCAAAAGCCCAAAAGATGACCTACCTGAGCTAGGCAAATATTTAGTTAATCTAAATTCATCAGATATCTCTTATCTCAAAGATGCTATGAAGCCTCCAAAAACTGCTCTTCAACCAATAATAATTTTTCCAACCGATATAAAACATTTAGAAAAGTTTCTGGAAGGGATGGATAAAGGCGATTCTCCAAGTGCCCATGCAACTCACCTACTGATTAATCAGTCTCTTTGCAAAAAAGAAGGCTGTCTTGATCATTTGCTAATAAGCAATCAAAGTGAAGGAAATCTCAGAAAAGGATTTCGGAATCCCTCAATCACATCTGAAAAACCTATTGATATATTAGAAAGATATGATTTAGGCAGCCCATCTGGTCGACAAGAAGTATCAAACTTAAAAAACTGACTGGATCTAATGAGAAGCAAATATCTTAAGAATGAAGACTCTGAAGATGAAAAAAATACATTGGAAGATCTTAAATCAGGGGAGCTTATCTACACAATCTGTCAAAGAGAGTTAATACGTCAAGTATCAGTTTATTGTGTAGAGAGAGGGGAATTATTGGAAGAAATATTCAAAGGATTTGATTTTATTTATAAGCAGAGAGAAAAAATTAAAGATAATTTATTTGAAAACTCGAAAGAAAAAGCAAAAATTGAATTGCATGACAAAGAAAAAATTCTGAATTTGCAGGTAAAAGATTTAACGCTTCAAGTGCAATCTTTAACTGATAAATTAGAAGAGAGCGAGGATAAAAAGAATGGACTTAAAAAAGAGCTGGATTTTCAAACAAAAGAGTATGAGGATTATAAATCAAACAGTGATAAAAATGCAGAAGAATGGAAAAAAATTGAGAGGAAATTGAGAAAAGAAATTGAAAAATTAAAAGAGTTTTATATGGAAAATGCACAGGATAGATTAAAATATGAAAACTCAAAAACTGATTTAAGTAAGCCTAATGAGAATTCCTCAGAAAAAGAAAGCCCGCTAATTAATAACAATTTGAGGTTATTTGTAGGGAATGGCATAATGAATGTTAGTAAAACTTATAGATTTTCAAGAAGTGTAAAGCAAGGAATTGATATAGAAACACAGACAGATATTCCAGATCCTCCGAAAGAAGAGATTATAGTGGCTCTAGAGCCAAAGCCTCTTGCAGAGCCTCAAAAAAATCCTGAAATTCCCAAAATAGTTAAAAAGAAGACCAAAAGGCCAATATTAAGAAATAGATATGCTCAGACAGACTTTAGGGAGAACTCAGTTAAAAAAATAAAAACAGAAGAAGAATCGGAAATTCGTAATGATGGAGATCCGTTGAAACAAAATAATGAAGAAATCGAAATAGCAAAAAACTCTATAGAAGCAACTCAAAAGACTGTTGAAAATTTTGTTGAGATGCCTTCACAAGAAATCAAAAGAGAAGAAGCAGAAAGAGGCCAAGAATCTCCAATAATAATCCCAAGAATTATACGCCAAGGAACTGCTATAATTCAAGACAGTCAGCAAAAACTTTTAAATCCAAATAGTATTATGATAACAGACAAAAAGAAGAATGCTATTCGGGCAAGAAAATCTGTGATGCTGTCTGCTCCTCCTTTAGCACTTAATGACGTTAATGCTGGACAAAATAGTCAACCGGTCTCACAAAGAGCTAAAAAAGCCAGTAGAACGATAATGCCTAAAAAACAAGATGAATCAGCAGAGACGCAGTCTAAGCCAGAAATTGACCAGAAAAAAAATTCAACCAAGCAAGATGACTCGAATAGAGAAATAGTAGAAAAATCGCAAAACATAGAATCTTTAGAACAAACAAATTCATATAAACAGAAAGGTGAAGCTTTATCGAAAGTCAGTCAAGAACCCAATAGTGGCGACAAAATAATGAAAAAGGCAAGAGACAAAAAGACCAAAAAAAGAAGAGAAACTTTGAGTCCATCAAACATAGATGAAGATAATCCAGATACGCAAAACTCTGAGATTGAAGAGAAGTGTGACCCAGAAACTCCTAACCGAGAAAAGTCAGAATCTCAGCAAGATGAAAAAGAAGCAGCTGTTGTTCCTAATAAGAAAATAAAATACAAAAAGAAAACAACGAATAAGCCACGACCAGATGAACTTCAGCCAAAACTTGAAAAATCTTCTTCAAGCATTGTTCCTCTACTTCCTCAAACTTCTATAGAGATCCCTGACACTCCTGCAGAAGCTCAAAACCCAAACAGAATTTCTCCATCATCTCAGCTGCATAGCATTAATCTTACCCGCTCCTATTCAATCACAAGTTTCAAAGAGTTAGAAGAAGAAAATATTAATATTGTAAATATCATCCCTCCAGACGTTGACGCTCCTTCATGAACTTTAGGCTATCAAGCAGGCTTAGAAGTAGGAAAACGTGAAGGTTTCCGAGATGGTGAAGCTTTTGGCATGGAAGAAGGGCAAATGAGTGGCTATATTAAAGCGGCAAGAGAATATGCAAATATCTCTAGAAATTCTCAATTGGATGTATCTGATGAAGACTATTGGGAAACTGACAATCAGTCAGAAAGTGATGAAGATTATACAGAAACAAAAGAAACTGAAGAAAATAACACGGAAGAAACGGATAGAATATATAAAGAAAATTATAAAAAAAGAGTGAAAACAATAATGAAAAATGAAATCAGGAAAATGGAAACAGAAAAGCTGGAGGAGCTGAGAGAAAATGAAAGTGAAGAGTTTGAGGATGAAGAATTAGGCTATGATAGTGAAAAATTTGCAATTGAAAGTGAGAATGAAGAAGAATATGATGAGATGAAACAAGATAATGGCATGGTTAAAGAAGAAGAAGAAGAAATGTATAAAGAAGAAAAGGAAGGAAGCACAAAGGTTAATGATGAAAAAAGTAAATATCTTGGGCACAGAGACTCAATAGAAAAACCAAAAGTCAGAGAGGTCACAAAATTCGCTGAGTTTCATTTCCACAAGAGGGAAACTAAAAGAATTCACAAAAAGATCCTCTCTTCTGCTAATCTTCTTAAAAAATTCCTCAGCCGCTCAATGAAATGAATTTTACGAAAAGCTACAATGAGCCGTAGAATGGTCAATAAAATCATTTCTTCTTTCTGTGCATCGTCCTCTTCCAACAAAATAAGCAGCTCTCATTCTGTGCTTGATTATCTCTACAACGACATGTCAGAAAAATACACTCTCAAAAAAATCACCGACAGGAAATTCCTCGAATTCATTGCTTCTTTATTGCGATCATCAGATTCAAGACGTGCCTTGATGTTTTTAAAGCTGACTGGACTTAGCGAAAAAATAAACCTAAAAGGTTACTCTATATTTACTTTTCAGTTTTATTTGAAGGCGCTTTCATTTATGCAGAAAGCAAAAATCGGAATAAATTCTTCATTTGATGAAACTGCTGATATTATTTATATGCCTTCTTTAAGAGCAATTGAGTGTGTTAAAGAAAAACTTGATGGAATAGTAGATAAAACTGTGATAAATAAATTGATTTCACAAGTGGAGCAGGCATCAATACAAGATCCTCTAAAAATAAATACTGGGCTTGTAGAAGAAGAATATGTGCTTGAGTTGATGGTGGATTTATATGAAGAATACCAAGGAAAAATACAAATGGGGATTGATGAAGCTGTTTCTGCAATAAAATATAATGAAGATTCCAGCCATATGTCGAAACGAGAGTTTATGCTGTTAGCAAGGCATATTTCACCTGCAAAATTTGTTGCAATGCAAAAAGATGAGGGAGAACTTAATATAAAAAATAGCATGTCTATGATTGAATTTGCCAGTAAATGCATTGAAAAAGGAATATTGAGCATTAATGATATAAAGTTGTACTGCCAAATAAGTGATGAGTGCTCAAAAGAAGAAATTATGGAAGAAATTAAAAATTCTATTGAAAATATGAAAAGTATTGTGAAAAATATTGATAGCATTGAAGAGAAGCATATTTTGAATAAGGAAGAATGGGAAATGAAACTTACCAATTGTGAAGCGGGAGCTGGAGAAAGAGAGACTAAGCTCACCAAGCTAGCTTGGAAACTTTATCAAGATGAACTGCAGCGATTAAAGCCATTGATAAAAGAAGCGTAATTATTACACTATTTTTTATAAATTTGATAGATTATTATTTTATCAGAGTTAAATATATGAGTAGCTTAAACTATTTTCGTCCTGATGTTTTATTTCAGCAAACTGAGGTAACTCAAAGGAATGACGCTCAATTAAAACGAGAGAGCCGAATCCAGCAAGTAAAAGATCAATTAAACGAAGAATTTCAAATGACTTTGCACTTCGCTACTCAAGATCCAACCCATCCAAGCACAATTCGCAAACTTAAAGAAGAATACAATAAACTTATATTTAAAAACAGACTAAAAACACAAACATTAGAGAATTTGAAAACTGAGTGAAAGTTATTGAATCCGCCAAAAATAAAGCAAGACTCGAGATTTTTGACATTATCAACCCTGAGTCAGAGGCAAGCAACTTGCTATTCAAGCTTCAAGTTTAACGAAGGTGAATATGAAGATTTAATTTTAAATTTAAAAGAAGAAATCTCCAAAACAACGAGACTTTTAAATGTTGAAGACAATGTAATCGAACAGTTGGAATTTATGAAAGATTTAGAGAAAAATGACTATGTAATTTATATCTAGCTAAAAGTGCAAACAAAATTAGATGAATTGAGATTCCAAACCAGCAAAATATTGAGATTTGAAGAAGAAATATTAGCAACACAAATTAAGGCTGATAATCAATTAATATTAGCATTGACTGAGATGAAAAGCACAAAACATGAAATTCAAAAAGAAAAAGTAAACAGAGATACCAAGATTGAAAGCATGGTTAAAAAAGAAGAAAAACTCAAATCAAATATCGCAGTCTTAGCTCATCGATTCTCTGAAAATATGGTTTCATATGAAGAAAACAATGAATTGCGGATTGGCTTAGAAAAAGAGTTAGAGATAGCCATACAAGACTACTCAAAGCTAAAATCAGAAAACAAACAATTTCAAGATCAGCTGGCTTTTTATAACACAGAATTCGACAAAATTCGACAGTAAAACCTAGTTAGAATTGTCAAAGAATCAGGCTGCTTAGGTGCCGATCCACAATTGGTGGCTTCTTACACTCCTCAAGAAATCGCTTCAGCCTTATTTAGCATGATTAGCATTGAATCTCAGCTGCAAAAACGTTTCGTTGAGTTAACATCAATCCATAATACTCTTAAATCCAAATGTGAATTAATTTCTATTGAGTTAAAAGAATTAAAAGAAGAAGCCAAATTTTCTGATAAAATTGAAGAAATAAAAAATAAAGCTCAGGCTATAATGAAAACAGATGAAATCACTACAAATGAACTTCTAACTTCTATAGATGAGGTAAATGGGAATTCATCCAGAGCAGAAATAATAAAAAAGAATGAAAAATTTAGTGTTTATTCGATAAAATATCTGATTACAGTGTTTACCAAAATGTGAAGACAAATAGAAGTGGTTGCCAGTAAAGCTTCACAGCCAGATGCTATGAATGTGTATTTGAATAGGTCAAGGAGATTATTTAAAGACTTACAAGAAGGATTAACTCCAAAATCACACACAAAAGCTCTTACACAATTAACGCGATTTGAAAATCGAAGGAAAAAAACTGTAAAAGTAAATGAAGCTCCACCAAAACTGGAAACAGAAAATATAGAGCCAGCTAAAGCAGAGATGAATCCTTACTCAAAGCAAGAGTTAATAAAAGATTACAGCGAGATTTTCCACATGAATAATGAAATTGCAAGCATGTTTGCAACTGAGGTACTAAAAAGCATTGTTTCAAAATACTTTTTGGAAAAAAATGATATAACAAGCTTATTGAGAGAATTCGGACAAAATAATAATTTGGATGAACTTAGACTTGAATACCTGCATAAACTATACTCAGAAGCGAATAAGAATTTAACCAAAAAGTTTGCGTTTTCTATTGAATCCTTATTATCAGCTTTAAACACTGTAAGGAGATTTGTACAAGACGAGTCTATTAAAATCAGCGAAATTGACATAGAATCTCTTCAAAAAAAAGCAACTCAAAACTCAATTTCAAATATCACAAGGACGATGAAAAGAAGGCACTCTACTAAACGCACAGTTGAAGATTTAATTAAATCAGTATTTCAATTTAAGCTGCAGACGATGAGGCAAAAAAAAGAATTAAGACCTAAACTTAAGGCAGATTTCGAGGATTTTGTCAAAAGCATCAAATTTGATTGAAATAAAAATAAAGATCTGCATGCAAGTAATGATAAATTTATGGGGCAATTAGAATCAGATTCCAGTGAAGAAGAAACTGAAGCAAAAAGTAAAGAAAGTTTCCCTGAAGTCAATAAAACGAGTATATCAAAATCTGTTATGAAAAAACGCAATGGAAGTTTATCTATGGTAAATTTGCCAAGGATTGGTGAAAGATATAGAGCTATGTCTGAGATTAGGGAAATTGAATCAAGAATACAAAGCGTAAAACATTTTGAAAGTCTTAAAAAATTTTAAACTAATTTACTCGAGTTTTATAGATTGGCATATAATAATAAAGTTCGCTTATTTCAAGGAATATGATTAAATAGTTTGTAACAATCTCTTCCTTATTTTCAATGTGGCGTATATTTAGACTTCGGATTAAAGCTATCTATAATTTAAATAACTATTGAAGAATATTAAACAACTATTTTGTTTAAGGTTGGGGCTAAATTTTTTAAAAACTTGTCATTTATTTCTATTGGCTTGAAAAATGCTTCAATTTTTTTGAAGCATGTATTTTTCTAAATTTGCCTTTAGACTACAAACTACAATAGATTTGAAAGTTCTGGAAAGTGTTGCCGATATCAACTTATCGTTAAGAAGATTTCTTTTAAAATCTTTATATGATTCTAATTAGCATAAATATAGCATCAAACAGTCTTCTACCTTTACTGTTTTTTCTTAATCTCTTATAATTTTTGTCTATCATGCATATCACTCTATATTATAAGTGAATTTTTTAGTATGAGATGTCATTTATAAACAATATATATGAACCAAGATTTTCAGTCAGAAAATACTTACAACAAAGGACGATGGAATGCAGAAGAGAAAAAGAAGTTTACAGATGCTCTTAATTTATACGGAAAAGACTGGAATAAGATCCAAAATTATATATCTACAAGGACTCTGGTCCAAGTAAGATCACATGCCCAAAAATATTTCCGAAAAGCTGATAAACCTCAAGAGCTTAAAATGCCACAACTTTTTAGGCTAAAGGACACAGAAAGAAAATTCGATGAATACTTTGCACAAATAGAACAGTTTAAACAGGTGATGGAACTCAAAAAGCAAGTCTTATATCAGACTGTACCTGAACCATTTTATAACTTTTATCCAAATGTAGTTTTGCCTCAGAAAAAGGCTGAAATGGAAGGGTATAGTTCGATTTCAAGCAAGAGAGTCAAGATGGATTACTGTGAGTAGATAAATTATTAACTTAAGTAGCATTTGTTATAAATAAATTTCAAAAATTAATAAAAGGAACTGAAGAAAACCATCGTATTGAAATCTATAAGTTTTTTTTCTGTTTTATTATTGATTTCTCTTGAATTTTTAAATTTGGATAGCAATAATCCACAATCAAATTTACTTTTCATAATAAAATTATGCCCTTATTTTATATATTAAAAACCACAAAAATCTGAATTTTTTCAATCCTACAGGATTGAGATTTGCACCAAGTAATGATTACAAGAAAATTTTTAAATTAAAAGCAATGGATACTCAATAAGTCCATTTTACTGCCAGCAATTATATTTTTTTTACTTGTTTTAATTAATATTAAAAAACAATGGCTAAAAAATATTTTATGTCCAGTATTATATTTATCGTAAATCTTAAAAATTGGTATTTTTTTCTTATCTTCCTTCTTTCATAGCTTCTCTCCAGCTCACTGAAAACTCATTTGCTTTTTCCATAAATTCTTCATGATAACCTTTAGTTATTCCAACTTCCAAATTTAGTTTCGGCACAAGGCTATGTATATTTGGCGCAGACGATGAGCTTCGATGTTTTGTTAAATGCCCTTTATTCTCATGTAAAATTTCCCCATTGTTTCCTTGATCACACTTAAAAGTTTTCCCAAAATCTCTTTCTTCCACCAGCTCATTATCTTTTTCTTTAATTATTTCTTTTAATTCTTTTATTTTTTTATTTTTATGATCCAAACTTTTGCTTAATTTCAAGTTTTCCTTTGACAACACTTCTATAGTTTGTTTATATTTTATATAATCATCATGTTTATTTCTTTTGCTAACCGCTGCATCTGTATACTCCCCATAAAAATCTTTGATTTTTTTCAATAGGGAACTAAATACCTTATCCTTCTCAATCAGCTCATCGAAAATTGTATTATAAATAATTTTCTTTTCTTCCAGCCCCTGCCATTTAGTCTCTTTTAACCTTTCAGTCAGCTCAAGTTCAAGTTCTATTGCTTCAGGATAGATATTTCTTATTTCTGTCACAGAATCTGATCTTTTAGGAGAAGGCTGCGCAGAGAAGCATCCAGATGTTTTCGAATGTTTCAAAGTTTCTGATTTTCTCATTGTTTCACGTTCGCTTGGGTTCAATATAGATCTTGGTGATAAATTGTCAATACCTATAGAAAAATTTGAATTTATTTGAGTTTTAGGAGTCAAAACTGAAGGAAGATTTACTTCGTTGATAGAAATTGTTGGGGAGTTACTTCTTTGCGTATGTTTCTTTTTCAAACGTGGATTTGGAGGCAAAGCGTAAGGTGAACAAAGTTTATCTATCAAAGTAGGAGTTTTTTGAGGATATTTTGGTGAAGCAATAGTGCGCTTTGTGAGAAGGGTTGATGGGCTACGGCGAGAATGAGGTGAGCGGGAATGTGAGGAAAAAACTAATAGTCTTGATTTTTCTTGCATGGATTATAATGGTTGTTAAAATGATTCTAATTATTTGTGATTAAATATTCATTTTTGAGAATATGCTTCAGGGACAAAATGGGCTGGAAATCGTCACATTAGGGAACGATAGAGTTGGGAAATCTAATTTTATCAATAAAGTTACTAATAGTCGTGTGTTTAAGCCGACATTGACAGCTTTTTGCTATTCCAAAGAATATCAAATACATGAGAAAAAATTCAAAGCAAATTACTGAGATTTATCTTGACAAAGAAATTGAAAGTCACTTCTTCCAAAACTATGGCAAAAGCTTGATTTATTTATTATTATTTATGACGTAACAGACAGGTATTCATTTGAATCGATCGAAAGATGAATGAATAAAATAATAAAGGATGAGGTTGAGGAGAAATTTATTATTCTAATTGGTAATAAAATTGATTTATGAGAAAAAAGAGTAGTAGCATATGATGAAGGAAAAATAATTGCTGACTGATATGATATGCTATATTTAGAGGTCTCTTGTTTGAATGGGCAAGGATGTAAAACTTTTGAAGATATTATATGAAGCAAATTCGAGTTTGATAATTTTAATAGTAAATAGCTCTTTAAGGTTGGCAAGTAAAGCTAATCGAGAGATGCACTTTTATTCAATTGGAAATTAACTATCCTAAAATTTTAAATAAGAACTCTTTTCTGCTTATTCTCACGAAAAAATCGACAAAGAAAAAATGGCAATATAAAAAACTATAGATAAATTGATTAGCGCATTCATATAAAGAGAACAGAGAACAGTTTGAGAGTATATGATTCTGTTGGCAATTGAAGAAATTTGAAAAAAATATATATATCATAACATTGTTGCAATTAGGCTGCGAATTGCAAAAATTTAAATAGGAATTAAATAAAAGCCAGTAAAGAGAAACTAATTAAATTTGATATCCGTGGGTTATGAAAACATTTTCTTTCAAAGCCTCTTGAAGCATTCAAAATTAATTTTGAGATTTTACATCTAAACTTAATAAGGAAGCAAAATATCTTGCTTAATTTTGTTTTCACAAAGATATAATATTCAATAAATTACAAGCATATTATGCATGCACGAAGCAGTTTTTTTGGAAATGTCATTATCTTGGGGAGTGGAAGATCTGGAAAAACAACCTTATTGAAAAGAATTGCTGTCAATGGCTTTAATGAGCAATACAAGCCTACAATAGGTGCTGATTTTTATCCCAAAAAATATCTAATGAATCAGAAAACATTTAACGTGCACTATTGGGATACAGCTGGACAACGTTACAGTAACTTTCCCTCTTCATTTTACAGAGGTGCTGATATATTTGTCATCACCTTTGATGTAACTGATTTAAATTCTTTTGAGAATATTCAATATTGGAGGAACACAGCAATTCAAAATATTGGGGAAATTAGATTTTTCATATTAGTTGCAAACAAAATAGATAAAGCCAATGAAAGAGTTGTAAACTATGAAAAAGGAAAGGGAATTGCTGATCTTTATGGAATGATATATTTAGAAGTATCCTGCTTAAGTTGTAAAGGAATTGAAAATTTAGAAATAATTATATTGGAAAAAATAGAAGATGATATAAAAGCTATCCCTTTTATGCTCAATTAATATTTAAAATTAATGAAATATATTATTTTCAAACTAAATTAATTAGAAAATCGCTTAGCAATTCCAATCACAGTTTCTTTAAAAATTTAGAATTTATTTTTGATTAATCTTAATTAACAAAACTTTTGATGTAAACAGTATATTATTCTTTAAATTTTAAGACATATAACAAATCCAATTAATTTATTTTAAATCTATGCTGACTTTCATTGATTTAATAACAAGTTTTATCATCCCAAGCCAAATAAAGTTTTATTTGGGGAATTCGAATTATTTTTAAAATCTCAAGCTTGAGACTAATAACAGCACGATATTATTTTTATGCTGGGGGTAAAGGCTATATATCGCAATTCCCATTAATTTCTGTATTAATGGATTCTTAAGTAAAACTGTATATTTTGCAATGGCTGGACTTTCTCTTTATGATAAACCCGCAAATTCTCAAAGCTCACAACCTCTAGATCTAGAGCAATCTACTAAACTAATAGAGCTCTTTCAATCTACTCTTCAACAAAACAAAATTCATATTGCATATGAAGTCCGTGCTGCTGTTTTTGAAGACCTATCCTCGTCTTTTTCTCAACAACTAATCGCTGGAATAGAAGAACTTCACCGCTCAATCGGGGTAGCTTTTGATAATCTTGAACAAAAATTAAGTGACCGAATTTTCTCATTAGAAACAAAACTCATTAAATTAGAAAATGATTCACAATGTATAAGTAGTAATCAGCAAAAAATAGATGAAAAAGTCAGCAGCAACCAAGAAAAAATCAAAGAACTTCAGATAAAAAACACCGGGATAGAACAATTTGTTTGAAATGTCTCAGAGGACACAAAAAAGATGGATAATTTATTAAGGAAATTTTACGATCACCTCTTAGAAATCAACGGAGAATTAGCCGCAATTAAAGCTAGCTTAGATAACAATTCATGCAAATCTGCAGAAAGGCCTTATGATATGTCAAAAATTATAGAAATTCTCAAATCAGACATCGCAGACAAAATCATTGACGAAAAATCACAAAATGTTGAATTTTATAGAGAATTAAAGCTAGGACTCAACGAACTAAAAGAAAATGTACAATATTTAGGAGAAAATCATAACAAGCATAAGCTTTCCCTTGAAAAATTTGGAGACTGATGCAAAGGCTTACAAAGCTCGATAATGCAGTTTGAATGCAGAATTGCTAAGCTTGATGGGGAACTGAGGATTATAAGACAAAAAGAAGAGAAATTAGAAGATTCAGAAAAAAAGAATGAAGAAGTGAGAAAACTGATTCATCTTAATGAGAGAATTTTTACTAATAGAGTTTACTAATAATAGGCGGGATATAAAATGGAAATTAATGAAAGAGTGTTGGGACTTTATTTTCAATCTGAACCTATGCCAGAGGTAATAAACGGTATAAAACTGCTAGTGTCATTTTTTGATGATCCTGAAATTTTTACAAAATATTTCCAGTTTAAAAATACAAATCCTTACCCAAATGAATTCAATTTAAATTACTCCAAGCTTTTAGCTGATTCTAGCAGATCAATTGAACTAACTGAAGTCTTACAAACTTTAAGATATAAACCAGATGAGTTTTTGCCTACAATTCACGCTTCAGTTCATCAAATATTTTTCAAGCACTTTCCCCAAGTTCCAATTCAAAGCCCTTTTCGAATTTTTATTACAAAGTATGACGTAATAACTCTGCTTTCCAATATCAGAAGTGCGATGATTCAGCGATTTGTCTGCATATCTGGAAGCGTCGTCAAAATGTACCCAAGAAAGCCATATGTGGTAGGCATGGACTTTTTGTGTTTAAAATGCAGCTCTCATGTCCCCATTACTTTTCCCGAAGGAAAATATACTTTGCCTATGCTGTGCTCTAATCAAGACTGTAGGAATATTAAAGCTTTTCAGCCGTTAAGAGACACAGCAAAGCTTGTGAATTGGCAAAGAATAAAAGTCCAAGAATGCTCGAGCGATGAACAAATTGGAGTTCCATTAACAATGGAATGCGAAGCTAAAAACCTTGACATTTCTCATATATCTGTAGGTGATCCTGTAACTATTATGGGAATTGTGAGAGCAGAAAGCTCTGATGTGCACAAGGTAAAAAATACAGGACTTTATGGGCTATACTTGGAAATTGTGACAGTTGTGACGAATAAAGACAATGAATGCGAAGTAGAAGACTTGACTAGTGAAGAAATAGCAAGGATCAAAGAGATGGCGAAAAGTAAAAACATCTTTCATGCTTTGGTTAAGAATTTTTGTGGAGTGATTTATGGGCTGGAAAAAGTGAAAGCTGGACTTTTATTATCGTTATTGGGTGGAAATGATATGCAGTCAAGAGGAACTTCACATGTGCTTGTAATTGGAGAGCCAGGATTAGGAAAAACTCAATTAATTAAGACTGCTTTGGGATATTCTCCCAGAGGAATTTATATTTCAGCTGCCACAAAAACTGGACTTACAGTTAGCATTGCAAAAGAAAATGGGCAACAGTCCATGAGAGCTGGTGGACTTGTTATGGCTGATGAAGGAATTTGTGCAATCGATGAGTTTGATAAAATGGGAAAAGAGCAAGAGTCCTTATTAGAAGTAATGGAAGAGCAAACTATGACAATTGCTAAATCAGGAATCTATTGCAATTTAAGGGTAAGAGCCACTGTAATTGCTGCAGCAAATCCTGTCCAAGGTCATTATAACCCTGCTAAAACTCTTTCAGAAAATTTAAAAATAAATGCTGCTGTATTATCTCGCTTTGATTTGGTATTTTTACTGTTGGAAAATCATGAAACACAGATTTCTCGGCATGTCATTAATATACACAGCGGAGTTAAACGCAATTATGATTCAAATTTCAGAGAGTTTGAAATGCCTCCTCCACCTTCAGTCCGAAGGCTTTGAACTCAGTCAAGTGCGACTTCTCAACGATCGGTAAATGATGTTCCTTTGGAGACAGAATCGTTTACAGGGTACATGAAAAGAGTAAGCCAAGAATTACAGACCAATCTTTCGCACGATATTATTAAAAAATATATCAATTATGCAAGAAAGCATGTGCATCCAAGACTGTCACAAGGTGCTATTGACATATTAAATGCGTTTTTTACAAAATTAAGAAAAGACACACCTGGAAATGGAATCCCAGTAACTTCGAGACAATTGGAATCTCTTAAAAGACTAGCTGAAGCAAGAGCTAAAGCAGAACTCAGAGAAATTGCTTCAGAAATTGATGCTATTGAAGTAATAAAGCTGTATCAGGAGACCATTTACGATTTTAAAACACAAGATTTCGTTATGCCCAGAATGACAAGAAAAAGAGGAGCTGACAGGCCGCTTGGTGAACTAAGTGTAGCGAAGCAACAACTCGTATTTTTAGACAAAATCAGAGAAGAAATAGAAGCACGAGGAGATGATGCGTTTTCTTTTCAAGAATTATTGACGCTTTCAAAGGATCTTGGCATGAGAGTTGGAGATTTTGGTTTTTTCATTGAAAGACTTAACCAATCAAATTTGCTTTTGAAGAAGCCTGGAGGGATGTATAAAGTTTTACAAACTGCATTATAATTAATTTGAATTTTCTCAAATTTAAATATGTTTAACTAGCCATATTTCTTGCGGATTTTTTCCTTTGGTATCTCTCATTCATCTGGCCCGTAAAGTTTTCTCTATAATTAGTTGTGAATTGACCATTCCAAGAAACTCTGGCTTGAAAATCATCAACAATTCCGTGATCTCTTTTAGGCATATGGTCTTTGGTGAAAGGTCTGAAATCTTTTCTTGAGGTTGTTTCATGCATCTGCACAGTTACAGGCGACAGAACGCCTGAGCCTTTCCAAAAGTTAGGGTTTGGAGGTTTTCCTTTGTTTTCGTAGAGGCTTTGATCGTATTTTCTGAATTCTTTTGCGTAGTTTGAGACTGCTTGAAGTTTTAACTCATCTCCTCTGAACGGTAGAGATGAAACTGCAGCCCTTTGAGCTCTATATTCTCCATATCCCTGGAAATCTTGCTGATAGCTTGATCTGCTGGCAAATTTCAATTTGAAACTATCAGGGGTTTTGACTTCTTTTGGTTTCTTTGGCTCGAGAGGGAATGCCTGGAAATCTTTTTTGTACATGGAGGTTGCATCAATATGAAAATTGGTGTGTCTATAAGAAAGGTCTCTACCTGTACTTGGAGGCTGGGGAGGATACTTAGGATATCTTAGCTTATAAGTGGTCGAAAATTGAGATGAAGTGCTTTTCAGCATTCTCCTGTATTCGCCAGGGCAAAGATGCTTCCCACAGTTACA
This sequence comes from Blepharisma undulans, assembly GCA_949751825.1. Lineage (NCBI taxonomy): Eukaryota > Ciliophora > Heterotrichea > Heterotrichida > Blepharismidae > Blepharisma > Blepharisma undulans. The sequence goes on from CATKHM010000026.1 coordinate 71,327, forward strand.
GAGATGGCAGAGACATTGATCAACCATATGCTCCATCTCTGAAACTGGAGGCAAAT
>CATKHM010000027.1:0-70693 GCA_949751825.1 Blepharisma undulans
TCTAATAAAATTGGCCCTCTTCTTCCTGCTGTTGCTGAATTTTGATTGTCATCTACTGGATGACCCCATCCTGTTGTTAAGATTATAGGTTTTTTGGGCATTTTTAATTGTGTAAAAATCAATAATAAAGATTATGATATCTTTGACAGTCTATATTATTTATAATGCTATTTAAATTACTTTCAAATTTATTTATATTTTAAATATTTTACTAATTCCTTTTGCGTCAAAAATATTAAGCCGTTCATACAATACAATACTTAGCGGTTATCGCTCATTTCGAGCCATTATTTTCCCATTATCTACTTATTAAGCCGTTCATAAATAATTTAAATATTACCCAAAAAAAAATTGCCTCAAAAGGTATTCGAATCTTTTATCCTTTAAATAAAAAGAATTTATGCAGAATTCGAATTCCACAAAACTGATTTTCAAATATTAAGCCGATAATTGCCACATGAGAACTTAAAAACACATGAAATGTGAATCCAAAAGCAACATTATATTGTAAATTGTAATTTGAATTATACTTATACTAGCCAAAATAAACATTTTAAATTTAAAATAAATGATAAATAATTCTATATTACATAATAAACAATATATTAAAATTAGCATTAGTAATATTTTAACTAAAAACCAAACATCAATACAGCAACAGTATTTATTTTATATAAGAATATAATAAAGAAAGATTTAATTTAAGGACTATAATTTTTTATATGTATTATTCCTATAATTAACTATTGCTTAGCTTTAATATCTTTCAGTTTTTTGAAAATTTTTATTTTCAAATCAAATTTATAAAAATAAATCTTTGCCTTATTCTCCAAGCTGATAAAAATTGAGCCATTATTGAACTTTTTGAAAAGAACAGTAGAAAATTGAAAATCAAACTTTCCAATTTTTTTTCATGCATAATCATTATCAATTTCACTCTCATAAATGAATTTAGAATTTTCAAAAATATACAATCTTGACCCTCCTGAAATTATACCTTTATATGTATCCAATGCGAAATCTTCGAATAAAATGGATGAATGGCTTTCAATTTTTAAATCATATTTGAATATAGTTGATACATATCTGCCGCTTATAATTATAGAATTTTTAAAAATCTCCAGAGAGCAGTGGGTAATCACCATTGAAGTTGGAGGAATTTTAAATCACTTATTTTGCAATAAATCAAGTTTAAATGCTATAGGTATATTATCAATATAATTAGTTCCTCCAAACATATAAATACAATTTTCATAATAAACGCACGAAGAATCTCAAAAGTATGGTGAAGGAGGCAAATTTCTTTTATTTGTTAAAGATTTCAAATCTATCAAGAAGCAAGCTCCTTTGTGGGCTCTGTCTGCATAGCAGCAGAAAAGCTCAGAGTTTGGAAGCTGAGTTAAGCATAAATGGCTTTTGTATTTCATATTGAGATCAATTTTAACTTCATTTGATTTTTGAGTTTTTGTATCATAAATTTTTATTTTAGATGTCTTTTCTTCGAATGAGTACTTTACGTCATATAAGTACTTTGAGTCAAAAGCAAAATTATTTTTCAGATCACAAATTCTTTGAGTAATTGCGCCTAATTTTTTAGTAATCTTATTGCACAATCAATTGATTTCATTATTCAGTTCACTTAAAAAAATTGTTTCATTGTTGAAATTTTTGTAAATCTTTATCTTTTCTATTTCTTCTTCTACAGAAAATATTTTATTGCCAAATTCTTCCAGTCTAGAGCAGTTTCAAGCTGGGGATGTGCAATCTGATAGTAGATTATTTATTTTCTCTTTAAATAATTTTATTTCTGCATGTTTTTGCTTCAAATCTTCAATTAAATCATTAGAGTATTCAATATCTGACCTACTTCTTTTCATGATATTTTTTGATATATTTATTCATTATTTTAACGATTTACATTAAAATAAAAGCTATATTTATTTACTTTTCTATTGAGCAATCCATCAGAAAATAAGGATTTTCAGTCAGACATCAGGAAATTAAAATTATTCATTTTACTATCCAATATATATTTATTTTTTTACTTAAATGTCTAAAAATTATATCACTCTATTTATGAATATACAAAATAAAAAATTACTGGAATTTTAAAACTTTGGAGAGACTTCTTCAAGAGAATATATATTTTATATTATGTGTATTGTAAATTAGATTTAATATTTAATGTTATTAACCATTTTAAAGGTTTTTGATTTTAATTCAAATCTATAAAGACGAACCCCAGTATAATATATTGTTGTGACCAATATTGAGCCATTATTGTATTTTTTGAAAGGAACAAAACTGAATGTGAAGCCGAGCTTTCCAATATTTTTTCAGACATACTCATTGCCTATTTCACTCTCATATATGAATTTGCCGGTTTCAAAAATATATGCTCTTGACTCTCAAGAAATAATGCCTTTATAGTCTGATGTTGATAAATAGGGTAATTTTATAACAGAGTAGCTTTCGATTTCTAAATCATATTTATAAATTGTTGATTGAATGTCTCCAACTATCAATATAGATTTTTTGAAAATTTCTAAGCAATATGTTCTAAATTTTTCCACAGACGAAAGTATTTTGTCTCATTTATTTTTCATTAAATCATATTTAAATACAGCTTGCTCTGTAAAGTGCCCGCCCATAAGATATACGCTATTTTCATAATAAATACACGAAGGAAGCGTTAAAATAGGTAATTCAGGCTTATCTCATTTTATTGAGAAAGATTTTAAATCAATTATGTAACATCTCCCGTGTGTTACTTCATAATTATTATAATAAAAGAGCTGAGAGTTGGGAAGTTGTACAAAGCATATACCAGAATGGTTATTCAATTCAAAATTTATTTTAATTTTATTTCATTTTCTAGCTTGTATATCATACAAACCAAGATATCGGTTCTTTTTTGTAAAATTATAATTAAAATAGTATATGAATCTTGTATCGAAATCAAATTGTTCCTTAAATTCATAAAATTTATTAGACAAATCATTTATCTGTGTAATTAATCCAGCATATTGTGCCTTGGCATCGCTATTTATTTCGCATAAATATTTTAACTCGTTGTCAAATGTTTTTAGCTTTTGCAGTTCTTTCTCAATCAAAGCTGTATTTTTGTAAATTTCTTCTAATTTATAGCAATTTAAGAATTTCGATGAATAGTCTGATAGTAAATTTTTAAGTTTTTCATTGATTTCTACTGTTTCTTCAAGCCTTTTGTTCAATTCTTTAATTGGACTAGATAAATTTTCAAGATCTGATCTTTTACGTTTAATCATATATTTATAAATGGTGAATTGAGTATTTTTATTCCAAATAATTTAAAAATAAAAAGAATCAATAAGATTGGATTAGTCTATGATTTGAATGCCACAGTTTATTGTACATCAATAATTCATGGAATTTGCTTTGATGAGCTTTAAAAATATTAATAGAAAAAGCTTTATAATATAAGAAAAATGTCACGGTAGGATTTTGATAAATTCTTTGGAGGCAATAGCGATAATCGCAGCTAACAATATAGAATGTTTAGTAAACACTCAATTTCAATAAGAAATCTTTTCAATGGTGATATAGCAAAAATTTCTTAATAGATTTTCTTTTTAAATAAGTCTTGCTAATTAACTTGCTTACTGATTTCGCATCAATATTTCAATTGATTATAAAATGATTTTCAACATTTCTAGTTCTTTTTCAAGCTCCACATTTTATTGCATGTTTCCAAATATAATTATTCTATTTAATTTGATAAAATGGAATCAGAGAATTTGCTTACGGAAATCAGTAGCAAAAATATTAATAAGCATTAGGAATTTCTATTGGAATCGAATTCTAAGCTCAATCACTTTTTTAGAGACTCAAATAACGATTGGTTTTTAGAAATGATAACTCCTTGTTCTGAGTTTCAAAACAGAGCAGAAAAGCAAGGCAAGATCAAAAATTGGATAATCATGACGAATTACTTCTGATCGAAGAAGATAAAAATCAAGATAAGTTAAATGAAGAGGAACTTGCACGCTTTATGCCAATATATATCAATTTTTTGAATGAGCAAGGGATTCTTCTAATGAAAAATAGAGAAAATGAAGAAGATTTAAGGCTCAGAAAAAAAGTATTTGAAACTTTAGCTCGCTATGGTGATAAAAATGCACAGCGCAATCTTGGAAACTGCTATTTATATGAATGAAATTGGCACTGAAAAGTCTCTTATAGATGCAGCAAAATGATATATAAATGCATTATCTAAAGGTCATGCTGAATCTAAAAAATACTTAGAACAAGCAATCATTGAAATTAAATATTCAGGTGGTATTCTGAGTTGCTTTATATTTTAGCTATTAAACAATAAAGCTTTTTAAATTTTTTAGTTTACAATTAATTTGATTAATATTTAATAACTTTTACTTTATTAAATAATTTTGATTTCAAATCAAATTTATAAATCTGAAGCCCTGGCTTATAAGCCATTGCTACATAAATTGAGCCATCGTTGAATTTTTTAAAAGGAATGCTATAAAAAGTTATGTCTGTTTTTCCAATAGACTGCCAAGTGTATTCATTATCTACTTCACTTTCATAAATAAATTGATAAGTCTCAAAAATATATGCTCTTGAGTCAAATGATATTATTCCTTTGTGGCCTGATGATAAAAATTCTAAGTCTATTGTTGAGTAACTTTCAATTTCTAAGCAAGATACTCCATTTTTTTGACTAATTGAAGGCAATGCAATTCATTTATTCTGTAAAAAATCAAATTTAAATGTAAAATTATGAAAATAATTAGCGGCAAACAAATAAATACAATCTTCATAATAAAGACATGCAGAAAGTGCATATGCTGAAAGAGAAGGTAAATTTCTTTTTATAGATAAAGATTTCAGATCAATTATGCAGCAAATACCAGATTTGGCATCAGAATTTTGATGATAAAAGAATAGCCCAAAATTAGGAATATGGCAAAAGCATATTCCAGAATGAGGATTAATGTCTAAGCCAAGCACAACCCTATTGCATTTTTTCAATTTGATATCATAAGAGCCAATATAATTATTTTTTGGTTTATTTTTGGTATTAAAGTAATATATAAATCTTGAATCAAAATCATACTGATCTTTAAATTCATAAAAATTATTATCAATGACAGCTATTTTTTTAAATAGATTTATATACTTTATATCAGCATTCAAATCTATTTCACATAAATATTTTAAATCATTACCAAACGATTTTAATTCTTCTAGTTCTGCTTCAATACAAATGATATTTTTATTAATCTCCTCCGATCCATAACAATTTATAAATCTGGATGAGTATGCTGATTGCAAATGTTGAAATTTTTCTTCAACTTCTAAGCATTTTTCACACTTTCTGTTTAAGTTTTCATCAATGATGCGTAAATTTTCAGAATCTCATCTTTTCTGTTTAATCATCTATCTTTACAATTATTAGAACATCAAAGACAAATCCAATAAAAGGATTAGAAATTTATTAAGTGATATATATTTGATTTATCTGATTTCAAAAATAGAAGCAATCTTAATTCGCTTTTTATTTATTATATGTAAATAGGTACAACATTGTTTATATCTATTGCCACAGATATTTAATTTTATAAACTCATAATACTTATCATTTAATGGCTTCAAATCTTATATGACATTTGAATAATGTAATTTTCCCACTGATTTGGCATCATTTACCTGTACGCTGAGAGTAATTTCATAAATGAGAGACCTATGGCAAGCATGCAAGAGATTTTAAATTCTCTGACTTTTTGTCAATTACACCGTTAATTTTGTAAATTCATTTTTGGGATGCATAATTCTTCGTCATTTAAAATTATCAAATTTTCTCAAGAACTCGAAAATTTTGCTGATCTTAGTTGAGGCTCAAAACAAGTGATTTCATTAATAATTTTTTCTTCTTTTATACTGTAGATTCTCACTATGCTCTTTTTGCTATTATCTTTTCAAAGGCTGATGTAATTATTGCAATGAGAAAAATTGCAATTATCTGATTTGAAAAACTTTGCAATTTGTCTCATAGCTCGAATTTCCCACACAACTATTATTTTTCAATTTTCTTCAAAAGCTAAATAATTTCCATCATCAGAAAATAATAACAATGATACAGCTCATTCATCTCCAGCAAATTGAATTATTTCTTTATAGGTTTTTGCATCATAAAGAATTACTTTATCATTTGTTGCAATAGCAAGAAATCTTCCACATGGAGAAAATTTAATAATCTCAGCTTTTTCTTCCAAACCAAAATTAAGGATTTCTCCGAAATTAACATCGATCATAATGCAATTTCTAAAATTTGAGTCAAAGATATTGGCCATCGAGAAATTAACCCCATAAAGACAGCTTGATTCAAAGTTTGTGTTGATGAATAATCCAGATGATAAATCTGCATTAGGGATTTTAATTCTGCTCAGATCTTGATTTGAAAATGAGAATCCAGATTTATGAAGGAGAGTGATTGAATTGCTCGCCGCTTGGTTGACTAAGTCTGAGTATTTTGATTGCAAAACGATATTAAAAAGAGCTCGCTTCGAATTTTCTGTAAGAAAATCCAAGATCAAACATCTGAGCTTTTTATAATGGTTTAAATCAAGGCTGTTTATATAGCTCTCTTTTAAAGTTTCAATACTATTTACGTTGAGAAAAGTTTGCGCAATTTTTTCAGCCAAAATCAAATTAATTTGTTTTTTGCTTAAACAAATATTTTTACTTTGAGTAATCTGGTTAATAAAGATAAATTTTCCTTTTTCTTTAACCTGGCACAAACAGTCAATATCTTTTTCTACCCCAGCATTATTCCCTAAATTTCTTTTAAGGGCTCTACTTATTTTGTAAATTTTTTCAAGTGTTCCTTTACAGCTTTTGATATTGCTTTGAAGTTTTGAGAGCAAGTCTAGACGAGAATTAAATTTTACATTTATCGTATTACACTTTTTGCCAAGCTTCAAGCAAAATCTTTCAATTTGCTCATCATTTCATTGATTTGAATTTTGAACATTGCTGATTAAAGGATTGGTGTTTTTGCTATAAGACATATTTTATTTATGACCCCCATTTTTAATTTCATAATTACCTATAAAATAAAACACTCATCACTTAGCTTGATATCATGCAACTTCTCAACACTCTGAAACGTTTTATGGGTCATCACACATCACAAATTCCTCAATGTATTTGGTGCTAAATATATAAAATCACCTCATCTATTTTTCAGCAAATATAATAAATTCAAAGTTGCACCAGAGAAGTATATCGCCGATATTGATCTGCTAGAATTAAAAATAAAATTATAGGTTATAAAAAGCTTGAACAAAGGCTAAAAAAGGGAAAAAAATAAATAAAAATAGATTATTGGAAAACAAACATCGTGAAATAATTTTGCAAAAATGAGCAGAATGGATGTATATTTTTATAAAATCATAAATTTTTGACTTTAAAATGGCAAACTTTATTGAATTATTAAAAATTTTGAATTTATTTGAAATTTAAAAGGTCTTTCTTTTATAAATATGAATATTTAGTGGTTTTCTATCTCGAGTGTATGCAATTAAAATTATCATTAAGATTATTAGATGATTTTAAATAAAAATAGCAAATAGAGAATTTAAAAATTTTTTGATATTAAATCTACTTATAAAATTTCCATATCTTCATTTCACCAAAATGTCCACTGATAATGAAATTGCCTTCTGCTGAGAAATCAATATACTTCACAGCTTTCTTATGAGCAGCTAATTTTTTAACTTGCTTGGAAGAAGCATATTCTCACACTCTTATATTACCTTTATCATCGCCCGCAATGATATTTTTTCCATCAGATGAAACCAGCTCTAAATGACAATCAGCAGAAATTTTTTTAAACCTTTTGATTTTTTTATTTTCCAAAATTTCTATTAATAAAACTTTTATAATGGTGCGTAATCCATTATGCCAGCATGAAATTATAAAATTTCTGCATGATGAGATGCTGATTATTAGATGAGATAAATCCTTATTTCCATTATATTGGATTAGCAGGTCTTGATTATTTACTCTCCATATTAATATTTTTTCTGGGTGACATATTGCAATAATAAAATTTCCACACTGAGATCAATGGCATCTCAAAATTTTGAATACAGAATCAGCATTTAATTGAGATATTATAGAACTGCTATCAATATCTCATATTTCTACAAAATTTAGGCTATTGTTGACAGTAACAGCAAATTTTTTTCCATCAGGTGAAAATTCAAATCATTCAGGGCATCAAGAATCGAAATTCATTTTGATTTCTTTATAAAGAAATTTATCATTAATATTTCAAATTTTAATTGAATTGTTATCAATTCGTGATGCTAAAAATGAATCAGACCAAGCAAGATTTTCATCGATATAACTTTCAGAATACTTTTTTAAAAGCTTTTGATTTTCAGTTAAAAAAATAAAAATGTTTCCTTTTCGAGTTTTGATAGCAAAAAATTTACCATCATGTGAAAAAGACGCAAAAACGATCTCTTCTTTAGCTAGAAAAGTTTTATTCTCCTCCATGAATGGAGAGACTTTTCATCTTGCTAACATGTTGTCAGAGGTTTTTGTAATTAAAGATTTTTCATATGGATCAATATCAAATATACTATCCGAAAAAATTCAAAATTTTTTGTTTTCTTTTCATAAATCAGCAATTTGTATAAAATCAGTCTCTTTTGCAACCAAATATCTTCCGCAAGGAGAAAAAGTCAATTTATAAGATTTTCATAAGATTTTCCTGATTGATTCTAGCTTTTCTGTGCTATAAAGAATTAATTCTCGCATTTCATCTAAAATAACTATTCATTTTCAATTAGGGGATAAAGTTGGACTGCATGCCTTATCATAATCAATTTGATTTATTTTGCATTTTGAAGAGAATTCCCATATGCTCAAAGATTTGTTATTTCAAGCTATCAAATTATTTTTTGAAGATAAAAAATGCACTGCTTCTAGCCTTCGTCCAAGCCATTTAATATCATGTGTAAATTGATTTGTTTTTATATTATAAAACTTTGCATATCCTTCATGTGAAACCAAGCAGAGATAATTGTTGCAAGGTGAAAAACTGTAATAGATCATTGGATAAAAGAATTTGTAAAATTGTGGCTGAGTAAAGATATATCAAAAAGTAATATTCATACTACCTTGATCTAAAGCTAAATAATTTCCATCATCAGAAAATAGTAAAGAGTGTATATTTCAACATACCTCAGTAAATTGAGTAATTTCTTGATAGGTTTTTGCATCATAAAGAATAAGTTTAGAGTTTTTTTTTATTGCAATGAATCTCCCACAAGGAGAAAATTTAATAAGTGAAACATTTTCTTCAGAATTAAAATTAAAGTTCAGAATTTTTCTAAAATTGGTATTGAACATATTGCAATTTCTGAAATTTGAGTCATAGATTTGAGCTCTTGAGAAATTCACTCCATAAAGACAACTTGACTCAAAGTTTGTGTTTATAAATAACCCTCAAGATAAATCTGCATTTGGAATTTTTATTCTGCTTAAATCTCTATTAGCAAATGAAAATCCAGATTTATTGAGAAGTGAAATTGAATTGCTTGCTGCCTGATTGATTAACTCAGATTTTTTTGATTCTAAAATGACACTATAAAGGAATTCTTTTAGGTCTTCTGTAAGCAAATCTATAATGATTCTTCTGATATTTTTATAAGAATTCAAATCAATTTTATTCAAAATGCTTTTTTGTATTAAATCAATGCTGTCTAGTCTCTGCAAAGCTTCACTGATTTTTTCAGCTAAAATTAAATTAATCTGTTTCTTATTCATCACAGCATTTTTGCTTACCTCATAATGTAGAATCAAATTTTCTTTTTCTTTTTTATTGCATGAAGAGCCAAAATCTTGTTTTTTATTAAAACTCTTGATTGATGTCCTTTTAAAGACTTTATCAAGATTAATAATTAGATTAAACAGCGCTGCTCTATGGACTTCAATGTTGCTTTTGATATTTTGATGTTTATGTTCACTAATTTCTTCGATTATTTCACCTATGACTTCTCTTGTATTTTTAAAATCACTACTAAGTGATTCCATAATTTACTGATTTCCAAATGCATATATTTTAGCATAAATTTAGTTAATTTTTAAATGATTTTACAATCCCAGTGAGCTATTAATCAATTCAAGCATTGGAATTTATAATTCAATTTTTCCAATGATTCCTTTGCTATACAAGATTGCTTAATTAAGCTTTTTTTGTTTTTTCTTATTTGACATAAAATTACAAAATCTTTTTCAAATAATAACTAATCCTTGGAGCTTATTTTCACACTACATCTAGGCTATAATTGGATTTTTATTTTATATGCTTTTTTTGATGATGGCTTGCAAAAGATTGAATTTAGCATGCATCAGTTTAGTTAGTTATTGGCAACTCACTTTAATTCCTTTCTCTTGATTTTTGCCAGCTCTTCAGCAAATGAACTTTTCATTTACAATATTCAATATATATAACAAGATAATGGATTCTAAATTCAAAGTTGAGCTAGATAATTTAAAGGATTTAAGAGTATTCTTAATAAATTAATTCATTTTTTGGACTTTTAATAGTCTACAAAGATGGCAGAGCTTGATGAATCTAAAAGACATTGCAAAAATAAATGAGCTCTTGTTAGATTAATAAGTGGGAAGCTCAAACAGCTGAATAAGGCTGGAATTCTTCAAATTGAGAAATTTGAAGCTCTAATTAGAATCAAATAAGATTCTTTCAAATTCAAAGTAAATTACTTTTAAAGAGTTATAGAAGAGAAGTGCAGAAGCATCAGATTAGAGGCAAGTGTCTAAATTTTCTCATTTAGACACAAAAATGTCTTATTGCAAATATTATGTGCTATGTGATCCATGTAAAAAGACCTAAACTTTCATCAAATACAGATAAATTTTTGAATTTACTGAATGTGGAGAATTGAGCATTCTTTGGCTCAAATATATGCTCAAATGCCAAACTGATAATTATAATTTCATTAATAACAATAAATTCAATGATTTCTTTGACTTTTTTGATTAAATTTGAAATTGATAACTTTGTTTATTTAAGCTTTGTATTGGCTAATTTCTTCATGCAGCGAGCATTTTCCCTTACATATTGATAGTAAAAATACCCATATTTATAGAATCCGGACGATTCTACAAATTTAAAATTGAGAAATGGCTTAAGATTATATTAGTTTATAATATTAAAATGTCGGATAACATTTCTGATATATTTTCTGAGCTAAAAGCCAAGTTAAGCCATTTCAAAATTAATCTTGACTCACAGAACCAGGTCGATAGTCAAAAAACATTAGTGCTATATGGCATAACAGGAAGTGGCAAAACTACTCTTTTGCACTATTTAAACGGCGACAAGCTAGCTATTCAAAAAGGCAGAAGAGGCCCTGCCATAACAGTTTTTGAAAATTCTTTAATTCCTGGAAATATTGGTCAGAGTATAAACTCAGAAACTTCTGTTCCCAATTTATATTATAATGAAAAATTAAAGATGTTTTGCATTGACTGTGGAGGCCAACAGGACACCCGAATTTGGACTCAAGATCTCGCTAATGCATATTTTAACTCCAATGTATTTCTCTCATGCAGAAATATTGTTTTACTTTATGTTATTAGTGAGCATGAAATAGCAAATAGGGGATTAGGTTTGCGAAATTCTTTAGAACAATTGCTTAGGCTCTTTGAAAATAATAAAGAAGAGCTCTTCAACAATACTTATTTGATATTTACTATGAAGCAAAATATCCCAGATTTTTGAGATGGAATAAATGATATTGATAATATTGATAAGTCTTGCATGGACTTCATAAAATTTATCGTTGATAATAACAGAATTATTTCTTTTCCTCATCCATCACAGTTTTACGGAAGAGATGCTGTGGATGGAGATTTAGTACCTGATTGCTACAAAATCGAAATTTTGACAAAAATTTCTGAGGTGCCAGGAATGAGTGAATTGAAAAATTTAAATATTTCTGTCGCAGCTGGAACTCAAGTTGCACTAGAAAGCCCAGAAGAGTTCATTAAGAATGATTTTTTTGACTACATTAATGGACCGATAAGTGCAAAAATTGAACAGAAAGCAAATGAAATTGTTATCAATGGTAAAACTCAAGGCTTGGATGCTAATAGTGTGAGAAATCAGCTATTAGCATATAAAGAAAACTTAGAAGCTATAAAAGATTCTCAAGATTATGATAATCTCATAGAAGTAATTAAAACATTTGCTACCCAAAATGAAATAAATATTGCCCTAGCAAAACTTCAAGAAAATTTGAATTTTATTAACCTGTTTAGACAAATAAAGCCAGGATCTTTTCCTGTTGAAGGCTTTTTGCAGTCAGCATCTATGATCGTAGATAGAATTAAAGCTAAAATACTTTCAGACCCGTCTCAAAATCCAAGAATGGAGAATAGAGAAACACTGAGATCAGGCTATTATCAAAGTTTTTCTCATAATACGCATCCTATTTATCATTTAAAAAAGAGAACAAAGCCTCATTATAATTACTACAGAGTGGTTGATATTCATCACAGACAAATAATAAAGCATACTTTCACTTTGACTAATGATCAGAAAATAGAATTTGAAGAAGAAAGACCATGGGAATTTGTTACTACAAGATATGATTATTCCCATCAGGATTAGCCCCATTTTATAATAAGCTAATTAATTCAAATTCAGTATTAAATAGCATTTTAGATTATTATTTTTTCAGTATTTGATTCTTGAAATCATTGCCTGAGAAATTCCTCCAGCTAATTATATATAATAATAATAATAATCAAAAGTTTTAGCATTGAGCTAAAATAAATGAGTTTCTCTTTTATTAAATATATACTCTGCTTATGCAAAATTGCTATATCAGCCTTCTTTTCTTTTATTTAACATAAATTTCAAATTCATTTCAGTTGATTTGCCTATTTCTATATTACCATTTATTATGACATCTTTCTACGAAAATATCTATATTTATAGAATCGCCGAATTTTTCATTAATTTTATTCAGAAATGGATAAAAATATTATATAGTTATTAATAGTAAAAATGAGTAAAAATATCGCTGAAATATTTTCTGCTGTAAAAGCAAAGCTAAACACCTTCAAAAATAACCTTGATCTTAAAGTTCAGAACGACATTCAGAAATCAGTTATCTTATATGGACCAACCGGCAGTGGTAAAACAACTCTTCTTCATGCTTTAAACGAAGATCAACTTACTATCCAAATTGGCAGCAGAGGTCCTTCTATAAAAGCTGGCGAAAATTCTTCAATCCCAGGAAAGATCGGCCAAGATGTGAATTCAGAAACTTCTGAGCCTAATCTGCATTATAACCAAAGATCAAAGACTTTATTTGTCGATTGCCCAGGACAAGAAGATACCCATGGCTGAATTCATGACCTCACCAATGCATTTTATAACTCCAGCGTATTTCATACATGCAGAAATAAAATTGTGCTATATGTCATCAGCGAGCATGAAATAGCAACAAAAGCAGTTGTGTTTCGCAATTCATTAAAGCAATTGCTTGAGCTATTCGGGCATAATTATGAAGAGCTCTATGCCAACTCTTATTTGATATTTACTATGAAGCAAAACATTTCAGATTTTGCATCGGCATTAAGAGGTATTAGCATCGATCAGCCTTGTATGAATTATATAAGGTTTTTGATTGATAATAATAGAATTATTCCTTTTCCGCACCCGTCTCAATTTTATGGAAGGCAAGCTATTGATGGAGATGTGGTACCTGATAACTATAAAAATGAAATTTTAGCTAAAATTACAGAGCTACCTGGGATGCGTGAATTACATCAATTGAACATTTCAGTAGCAGCTGGGACCCAGGTTGCAATTGAAGAGCCTGAAGAGAGCATTAAGAGAGAATTTTTTGATTATGTAAATGGGCCCATAAGTTCTGCAATAGAAAATAAAGCAAATGGAATTGTTACTAATGGAAAAAATCAAAGGATACCTCCCAATGATGTTAGCAATCAGTTAAAATCGTTTAAAGCCAACCTAGATGCTCTAAAAAATTCTCAAGATTACGATAAGTTTGTTGAAGCCATTAAATCGTTTTCAGCTCAAAATGGAATTAATGCTCCAATCGCAAAGCTTCAAGAAAAAATTTGAATTTTATAAATCTATTTCGTCAAATCAAGTGTGGAGCTTTTCCAGTTCAAAGCTTTTTGCAGTCAGCATCTATGGTTGTGGATAGAATTAAAGCAAAAATTAATGAAAATCCATCTCAAAATTCAAGAATAGAATTAAAGGAAGTTAAGAGAGATGGCCTTGAAAGAGAGTATACGCATTATACTACGCATCAGCATGGATTTAGACGTAAAACAAAACACCATTATCAATATTGAAGAGTCTATGATACATATAATCGGCTAGTAATAAAGCACACTTTTACTTTAACTAACTCTCAAAAAATTGAATTTGATGAAGAGCAGTCCTGGCAAAAAGTTGGAGTAAGAAAAGAACCTGATCATACTGATTGGAACTTTGCTTAATAATAACTAAGCTAACTATCTTACATTTTATTTAGAAGGCAATAATGTTTTTCAAACAATTTGGTTAATTCATATTGGAATTTATAATATGTTTAAGCATATTTTGAACGTTTCTTTGAAAGTCAGTTTTTCCTTTCACATATATAGAAATTTTTGCATGAAGAGTTGATCTGAAATTATCCTGAAAGTATGGGCGAGTTCTATACTTCATATACAACTCTGGATTTTTTGCAACAATATAAAAGGCTGAATTTAAGATTATATTGAGTAAAACAATATAATTGTTTAACCTATTTTTTTTTGTTACATATCCTTTACTTTGCCCGTTTTGGTTGCCTATCTTTTTGTTGCTTAATTTAATTTCTTTAATAGTATTATTGGCTTCCCCATTTAAGAGTTAAAAGTATGGCTGCATCTAAAGCATTATTTTGAAGAAAGGAATGTTTTAATATCTAAACTAATAATATTGAGAATAAAATCAATTTCTTTCTTAATGAAAGCTTAAAAAAAGTTCGAGAGCTAAAGAGAAATTTCGCAAAATCCAAACTCTCGAAAGTATTGGAAGAGAAAAGTATAAAGACCTGAATATTATAGATTTATTATCACATCATTTATGATATAAAAAAGATAATTATGCAGTGAATGATCACTTTAAAGAGATCAGATGTAACAAACTTTACATTTTACATAGAGAATAAAAAATTTGACTCAATTTATTTTAAAATTGTAGATTTTGGAACGGATTTAATTAATCTTACCCTTTTCTTCTGAATTTATTGAGATTAGAATTTATAAAGGCTCAAATTTCAAACAGCTCTAATCACTCATGCAAAGTATAACGATTATAAACACAAAATTTAATACTCATAAAAATATTTTATCTGGATTTTCATACGGTATAATGATTTTATTTATGCCAATTATTTGAACTGTCTAATTCTTAATATTATAGGATTTTGATAGCATATTTATGTCAAAAAATATGGATTTGTAGAATGGTTTTTCTCATATTTCAAGAATTTTATTCAGAAATTGCCACAGATTATTAGAACTAATAATAGTAAAATGAGCGATAATATCGCTGAAATATTTTCTGAATTAAAAGTCAAGCTAAGTGCCTTCAAGAATAACCTTGATCTTAAAATCCAGAACAATATCCAAAAATCAATCATCTTATACGGACCAACAGGCAGTGGCAAAACAACTCTTCTTCATGCTTTAAATGGCGATCAGCTGACCATTCAAATTGGCAACAGAGGTCCTTATATAAAAGTTGGTGAAAATTCTTCAATCCCAGGAAAGATTGGTCAAAATGTAAATTCAGAAACTTCTGAACCTAACCTGCATTACAACCAAAGATTAAGGATGCTATTTGTTGACTGTCCAGGACAAGAAGATACTCATGGCTGGATTCAAGATCTCACCAATGCATTTTATAACTTTAGCGTATTTCATACATGCAGAAATAAAATATTGCTATATGTCATCAGCGAGCATGAAATAGCAACAAAAGCAGTTGTGTTTCGCAATTCATTGAGACAATTACTATGACTATTCAGAAATAATTATGAAGAGCTCTATGCAAACTCTTATTTGATATTCACTATGAGGCTGAACATTTCAGATTTTGCATCAGCATTAAGCGAAATTATAATTGATGGACCTTGTATGGACTATATAAGGTTTTTGATCAATAACAACAGAATTATCCCATTTCCACACCCATCTAAGTTTTATGAGAGACGAGCTGTGAATGGAGATGTAGTTCCTGATATATATAAAAATGAAATTTTAGCTAAAATTTCTGAGTTGCCAGGAATGCATGAGTTGCACAATTTGAATATTTCTGTTGCAGCTGGGACTTTAAATGCAATTGAAAAGCCTGAAGAATGCATTAAGAGGGAATTCGTAGACTATGTAAATGGACCCATCAATTCTGAAATTGAAAATAAAGCTAATGCAATTGTTATCAATGGAAAAGCGCAAGGATTAGCAGCTTCTAATGTGAGGAATCAGCTAATTGCATTTAAAAGCAGTTTAGATGCTCTTAAAAGCGCTCAAGATTATGATAAATTTGTAGTTGCCCTTAGATCTTTTTCAGCTCAAAATGGAATAAACATCCCGCTGACAAAATTTGAAGATAACTTAAACTTTATTAATCTATTTCGACAAATAAAGCCAGATTCTTTTCCTACCCAAGGCTTTTTGCAGTCAGTGGCTATGATTGTTGATAGCATTAAAGCGAAAATCAATAGTGATCCATTTAAAGACTCAAAAATAAAAGTTCAAGAAACTAAAAGGCCAGATCTTGAAAAAGAGTTCATATATCAATCGCATCATTGACAAGGAATAAAAGGGAATACGACAAAGAATCATTATCATTACAACAGATTGTATGATACATCTCATAAACAAGCATGAAAATATACTTTTATTCTAACGAACAACCAACCAATTGAATTTGAAGAAGAAGAAAGTGAATGGAAAAAGGTTGGAGCTCCAAGAAAAGAAGTTGACCATGAGGATTGGAGTTTTGCCTAATAATATCAGTTAAGTTAACTATCTCTAGCTATATTATACCTGTAAATTATTTATAGAAATTTGAAATTAATATTGATAATCATGATATGGAAGTTATTATAAGAAGCACCAAGAGTTATGGCAATTTATAGAATCTAAGAAGAAAATCTTTAAAAAATATGGAATATCTCATCTTCAAAAGATTAAGAATAGTTGAATTTGAAAAAATTAATTAGCTAAATAAATACTTGAGCTCAAAAGCTGAGATCTTTGAGAAATTTTCTATTCGAGCTTCTGATTAAAAAGATGAGAAAATTTCTAATTATAAAATACAAATTTATTTGAAATGTTTTTGTGCTTGAAAATCTACAAAATATTTTTAGATGCAATCCTTAAATCTTTGACAAGTGAATCATAATTGATTTAGTGATCTTATTGGCTTTTCATAACATAGGTAATATAATGAGCAGTCTAAATATCTTGTTATGTATAAAATTATATCTTTTTCTTGATATAGCCCATCTTCATTTTCATGACATCTTTATATCAAAAAATATGGATTTGTAGAAAAGTCTACTATTTTTCAAAAATTTTGTTGAGAAATGGCCAAAGATTATTACAGTTAATAATAATAAAAATGAGTGAAAATATTTCTGAAGTATTTTCTGGAGTAAAACCCAAGCTAAGTGCCTTCAAGAATAACCTCGATCTTAAGAATCAGAACAATATAGAGAAATCAGTCATCTTATACGGACCAACAGGCAGTGGCAAAACAACTCTTCTTCATGCCTTAAACGACGATCAACTGACTATTCAAATTGGCAGCAGAGGTCCTTATATAAAAGTTAGTGAAAATTCTTTAATCTCAGGAAAGATTGGCCAAAATGTAAATTCAGAAACTTCTGAACCTAATCTGCACTACAACCAAAGATGAAGGATGCTATTTGTCGACTGTCCAGGACAAGAAGACACTCATGGTTGGATTCAAGATCTCACGAATGCATTTTATAACTCCAGCGTTTTTCATACATGCAGAAATAAAATTGTGCTATATGTCATTAGTGAGCATGAAATAGCAACAAAAGCAGTTGTGTTTCGAAATTCCTTGGCACAATTACTGTGGCTATTTAAAAATAATTACGCGGAACTTATTGCCAACACTTATTTGATATTTACTATGAAGCAAAGCATTTCGGATTTTGGATTGGCGTTAAGCGAAATTATCATTGAGAAAGATTCTTTGGATTTTATCAAGTTTTTAATTGACAACAACAGAATTATCTCTTTTCCACATCCAAGCGAATTTTTTGAGAGAGAAGTTGTAAATGGAGATATTGTTCCTGATATATATAAAAATGAAATTTTAGCTAAAATTGCTGAGCTGCCAGGAATGAGAGAATTGCAAAATTTGAATATTTCTGTCGCAGCCGGAACTTTGAATGCAATTGAAAAGCCTGAAGAATGTATTAAAAGAGAATTCATTGACTATGTAAATGGGCCTGTCAGTGCTGAAATGGCAAATAAAGCTAGTTAATTGTTAGTAATGGAAGAGCGTATGGACTAAATGCTAACGCTGTGAGAAATCAACTAATTTCATTTAAAAGCAGTTTAGATACCCTTAAAAGAGCTCAAGATTATGATAGGTTTTATGAAGCCCTTAAATCTTTTTCAGCCCAAAATGGAATGAACATGACATTATCAAAACTTCAAGAAAATTTAAATTTTATCAACCTATTTCGTCAAATAAAGCCTGAGTCTTTTCCTGCTCAAAGCTTTTTGCAATCAGTCTCTATGATGGTTGATGGCATTAAAGCAAAAATCAATACAGATCCATTCCAAAATTCAAGATTAGAAACAAAAGAAACCCAAAGACCAGACCTAGAAAAAGAATACAGATATAGGTCACATCATTGGCAAGGAATATTTGGAGGGCCTACTACAAAGGACCATTATAATTACAATAGAGTATATGATACATATCATAGGCAAATATTGGAGTATACTTTTATTTTAGCAAACAGTCAACATGTTAAGTTTATTGAAGAAGGTGCTTGGAATGTGGTTGGGGCCCCAAGAAGAGAATTTGATCATGAATATTGGTGCTTTGTTTAATAATAACTAAGCTAACTATCTTATTCTTATATTATGGTAATGCTGTGAGATAAAAATAATTTAATAAATTTGGATGGCTAAGATTGAAAATCATTTGGATAAGATAAAACAATTTATTAATTTTCAGTTATATAAATATTAGACCAAATAGGACTTTTTGGTAATATATCAATATTTATATCCTTGAATTAAAATTTTTTGATTAAAGTTGTTTAACTATCAATATGCTAGTCTTGCTTTATTTATGGCACGATAAATTGGCGTTTGTATGATTGCTCAGGATTTTGATAAAAAGATTAACTAATAGAAGAATTCCTTTTCACTATTAAAAGAGATGACACTATATATATTAAAGACACAGTGAGTTTTATTTTTTACTTTTAAAAATAATCAGAAATTTGAATTTGAAGTATATTAATAATGAAAAGGCTGGAATTTCAAAAAAGAATTAATTATATGGAAGACAATTAATAAATAGTATTTATATTTTATATTCAATATATGAAAGATAAAATTATCTTGTGAAATTTGAACGTTTAAAGTTTAATTTCTATGTAAGAAAGCTTATTAAAATTTTCAGCTTCTATATCTATTCAAACGCTTGCTAAAGTGATTTATATTTTAACGCCATACGCTAACTTATTATGCTTAAATTCATAAATTGAAAAGAATTAAAATTATCTAATTTCACCTTTTCTATCAAATTCCCATATCTTGATGTCTCGCTCACGAGTCTTGCTAACAATAAAGTTCCCTTTTTCTGAGAAATTAATATATTCAACAGCCTCTTTATGAGCAGCTATCTGCTTCACTCTTTTTTCAGAACCATCCCATACAATAATGTTTCCTTTATTATCGCCAGCAATAATAATATTTCCATCAGGTGTCACAATAGATTTTATTTCATCATCAGTTACAATTTCTTTTACTTTCGTGATTTTTTGTTCATTTTTTATTATATCTTCTAAATTCCAAACTGTTATTACGTATTCCTTTTTATTGTAGTTGCCCTTTGCATATCTATTATTGCTTGATATTAGATAATTTCCACATTGAGAGATACTGGTTTCTGATAGTCAATCGCTACTTATTTCATTTTTAAAGAATAATTCCTGATTATTCACATTTCAAATGCATACATGACTACGCCCACTCATAGTAATAATAAAGTTTCCACAGTGAGACCAATAATATTTGCAATTTTCAATCGTTAAGGTTGAAATTATTCGTGCGCTATCAATATCGTATATATCTAATTGTTTTGAATTGTTGAATACTGCCATCTTTTTGCCATCTGGAGAAAAATTGAATCATGCTGGTTCATTTTTTGTTTGGATTTGTCTAAACAGGAATTCATCATGAGCATTACACATTTTTATTGTATTTTTGCCAGATACGAATGCCAAAAATGAGTCTGTTCATGCAATGCATGTGGAATTTTTATATCAATATCCTTTAAGCGTTTGGAGAAGCTTTTGGCTTTCTGTTGAAAATGTATAAATTCATCCTTCTTGAGTTGCAACAGCAAGAAATTGGCTATCTGCTGATAAAGAAACTGTTTCAATTTTTCGGTTTTCTGGCAATATTTTATATGCTTGATCATTTAATAAATTTTGCCACAATTTCATGGAGGTTTCTCAAGCACATGATTTTTTATTATAACTTTTTGCAAATAAGTATTTTCCATATGGAGAAAAACAGCGTAAATTATCTGAAAAAATCTCAAAATTCTTATATTCATTGTATAAATCGATTATTTTGTCCTTTGTAGTCAAATATCTTCCACAAGGGGAAAAAGCTATAAACGAAGAACTACTACACTTAATAGTTCTTATTGTATCTAATCTTTCAAGTTTGTAAATAAGCAATTTATCCTTTTGGGAAATAGTAAGCGCTATAAATTTACGGTCAAAGGATATTGCTGATTTTGCAATAGAATCTAAGCAATTAGTCTGATGTATAAGTGCCTTCGTAGATAAATTTCATATTTCTACAGTTTTATCATGTAAAGCTATCAAATGTCTTCCTGAACATGAAAAAGAAATTAATTCCACATTTCAATCCAGTCCTCCTATTTCATTTACAACTTTTTTGGATTTTATGTTATAGATTAAAGCATTTCTTCTTCGATCATTTGATTTTTTAATTAAGCAAAGATAGCGATCACAAGGCGAAAAGTTGCAGTGTGTTTCGATATGGATAAATTGGTCAATTTCACGCCAAGTAGAAGTATCCCACAAAGTCATCCTATAGGAAAATACTTTGGAAATCATATAATTTCCATTATCAGAAAATAATAAAGATTCGATGCTGCCATAGCTTTTCTTAAATTGAGTAATTTTCTCATGAGTTTTTGCATTGTATATAAATATTTTGTCATTTGTTGCAATTGTAAGAAATCTTCCACAAGGAGAGCATTTTAGAAATTTAGTGTTTTCTTCTAATTCAGAGATTAGTGACACTCCGAAGTTCACATTTGTCAGATTGCAATTTCTGAAATTTGTATCATATATATCAGCTTGCAAAAAATTAGCCCCGCAAAGGTTGCCTGATTCGAAGTTTGTGTTGACAAATGTCCCACATGACAAATCTGCATTAGGAATTTTTATATTGCTTAAGTCTTTATTTGCAAAAGAGAATCCAGATTTATTGAGAAGTGTGATTGCATTGCTTGATGCCTGATTGAATAAGTCTGACGTTTTTGATTCTAAAATGATTATGTAAAGAGCATTCTTTATGTCTTCTGTAATAAAATTTATTACACAACTTCTGAGCTTTCTATGAGCATTTAAATCAATTTTATTCAAATAATCATCCTTTAAAGTCTCAAAATCGTGTATTTTATACAGATTTTTAACAATTTGTTTTGCCAAAATCAAATTGATTTGCGCTTTGTTTAGACAAACTTTTCTATTTATGCCAAAATGCTTAATCAAACTTAACTTTTCTGTTTCTTGAGTTTGGAATAAAGATTCTAGGCCTTCTTCCTCTTTAAGGCTATTAGTTTTAAGAGCATGATCAGGCTTGATAATTATATTTAACAACTTGAAATAGCTATCTTCTTTTGTATGCCTATCTATAAGAGAATAAAGGCTAGCTTTAGCCAATCTTTTATTGCTAACTTTTCGATCAAGATTTCCAATTTCTTTGTTTTCCTCAGTGCTTTTGCTTTTAAAGGCACAGCTAAGCGACTCAGTTTTTTGATCAGAACGTATATTCATTATAATTTTTATAGACCCCCTATTAAATCAAAATCAATAAACTCTATCATTACACTTTAATATTTGGCAAAGAATTATTAATTCTAATTTATAAAAGAAATATTTGGTTGATTTTCCTTCAGGAATTATCTTGATATTAATTATAATTTAATTTCTTGGTGAATTTATGAAATATTTTTCAGAATTTTTAATATAAAAAATGTTGCAAATATAAATTTAAAATAATGAACCTCTTCAAGAGCAGAGATTGATTAAAAGTTCCATTAGTGATGAAATAGGCCGCTAATATAAACAGTTGAATAGAATTCTGATTTATTAACTAAATAGTAAATAATAATTTTAATTATCTATCAAATTCCCACATCTTAACTACTCCATTGCTATCTGAACTAACAATAAAATTTTCTTTTGGAGAGAAATCAATAAAATCCACAGAATCCTCGTAAGCATCTATCTTTTTAACTATTTTTCCTGAATTAAAATCTCATACAATTATATTTCCTTTTTCATCACCAGCAATAGCACTATTGCAATCAAATGACACTGCAATTGATTTTAATTCAAAAACATAAGAAATATTTTTGACTTCTATGATTTTCCCTATTTCGATATCTTCCAAATGCCAAATTGATATTTCTCTTTTCTTGCATGCAATTAAAAATTTTCGACACCGAGAGATACTGAGCATATCAAATTCTCTGAAATATCTATTTTCAAATAGCCATTCCTGTTTTTCTATATTCAATGCATGTATGTCATTGAATAAAACTATAACGATAGCAAAATTTTCACAAGGAGATCAATAGCATTTACTGCGATATAAGTAAGCAGCAATTTCGTTATCAAATTTTAATTGTGAGATTATTATTTTGCTTTCAATCTCCCATATTTCCACATACTTAGATTCACCACAAATAACAATCTTTTTACTATCAGGAGAGAACTCAAATGCATAAATATTTCAATTAGTTTCGATTAATTTAAATGAAGATTCATCACATAGATTTCATGCACTAATTATATTCTCGCTGCTTATAAATGCAAACAAAGTATCCGATCATCCAATATATTGATATAAATAATCAGATCGAAATGTTTTTAAAACATTTTGGTTCTTAGTCGAAAATATAGAAATCCATTCTGATAAAAATGAAATTGCAAAAAATTGGTCATCTCTGGAAAAAGAAACCATTTTTACTCTATGGCAAGCTCTCAATTTTTTGCTCACTTGAGCGTCTGGTGGAATTTTTCATGATTTTAGCCCACCGTTGGAGCTTTTTGTAGTTAAACATCTGCTATCAGGAGAAAAGTCAAGGATTTTTTCTTTTGTGATTGAAAAAAATTTTAATTTTGAATAGTCGCAAACTCATTCCCCATTTCTTGAAGCTGAATATCTTCCACAATTAGAGAAAAAAGCAATACTATGAAAATATTTTTTTATTACCTCTTGCTTTTCTGAGCTGTAAAGAGCACATTCATTTGATTCATTGATGGGTAAGATTATATATTTGCGATTAAAAGATATACTTGATTCCAAATTACCAGAGCAAGGAGTTTGGATTATCTTAGTATTTGTAGATAAATTTCATATATTTATACAATCATTATGCCAAGTTATCAAATTTTTTCCAGAAGACGAAAATTTTGCTGAATTCAAATGTTTATAAATTGGCGTGATTTCATTTTCTATTTCTTTTGTTTTTAGATTAATTATCCTCACAAACATTTTCTTCTTATTGGATTTTAAAACCAAGCAGATGTAATTATTGCAAGGTGAAAAATCAGGGCAAGGGGATTCGTTCCGAAATTGAGCAATTTGACTCATATTAGAAGTGTCTCACAAAATACTTTCATGATAATTTACACTGGAGACTAAATAATTTCCATTATCGGAAAATGATATGCATTTTATGTCTCAATTATCCTCAGCAAATTCAGTAATTTTCTGATAGCTTTTTGCTTCATATAAACATATTTTTTTCTCAGCTGCTATTGCAAGAAATCTTCCACAAGGAGAAAATTTTAAAATTTCTGGATTTTCTACCAAGTCAGGGAGCAAAGTGAATCCAAAATTAACATTAATCATGCTGCAATTGCTGAAATTTGAGTCATATATATTAGCCTTTGTGAAATTAACGCCACAAAGATTGCTTGATTCAAAGTTTGTATTAATGAACAATCCTCAGGATAAATCTGCATTTGGAACTTTTATTCAGCTCAAATCTTTATTGGTAAATATAAATCCAGATTTATTAAGAAAAGTGATTGCATTGCTTGCTGCTTGATTGATTAAGTCTGATGATTTTGACTCTAAAACGATTTTATAAAGCACTTCTTTTATATCTTCTGTGATACATTTTATTATAGATTTTCTGAGTTTTCTATAGACATTAAAATCAATTTTATTCAAATAGCTTACTTTTGTGGATTCAAAATCACATTGCAGATTTTTAAGAAGTTTTTCAGTCAAAAGCAAATCAATTTGTGATCTGTTTAGCAAAGTTTTTTCGTTAAGCACAACATGTTTAGCAGAATCTATTTTTCCTTTTTCTTGATGCTGGCATTTGAAATTCAAGCCTTTTTCATCTTCAAAGCTATTATTCTTATATTTTTTAACGAAAAGATTAGATTTGACTGTTTGATTGACCAATCTAGGACAATTCTCTCCTTTTAAATATCTGCCTATAAGGGACATTTGCAAAGTTTGAATCGTTCTTTTATTATTAAACTCTTGATAGAGGCCTTCAACCTTTTTGTTTTGCGCTTTATTTGGAGGTTTTGAATACCTATCATGAGATTCAGATTCTTGGCTAGAATACATATATTTATTATAATATTAACCTTTTAGGATATACAAAAAATTCTGATCTATTGTTTGAGGCAATGCTTGTATTAAAATTTTTTCATGCTGAGTGTTAATTTTTATTGGATTTCTTCCTACTGCAATAGCTCAAAATTTCTTTATTAGGTTTAAATTTTATATAAAAATGTTCGATTCTGTTTATTATATCAAGAACATCCATCGTTATATAATATATTAAATATTTTGATTAGTCTCAATTTATATTACTATGTTTCCTTTGTATAGCTTGAAGCAATTTTTCTTTCATCAGATGATCATATAAATGATTTTATACCATAAAAAGCAGAAAATACTTCAAATTTTTGGAGTTTTTTTATATATTTTTCAATATTCCTTAAATACCAAACCTTTAAATAATTTTTCCTTATAGATATGAAATAGTTTCCACAATTTTAGATACTTGTTGCATCAATTTGCTCATTTTTCAATTTTCAAAAATCAATCTTGATTGCAAACTATTTTAATTTCTGGGTGTATGTATTATCTTT
The DNA here is from genome assembly GCA_949751825.1 of Blepharisma undulans. Lineage (NCBI taxonomy): Eukaryota > Ciliophora > Heterotrichea > Heterotrichida > Blepharismidae > Blepharisma > Blepharisma undulans. The sequence continues at coordinate 25,785 of CATKHM010000027.1, forward strand.
TATCATATTCGATTGAGACAAACTCTGTTTCTCAGATTTCTTATAATTTTTGCTCATCAGATTTAAAGATTTTGGTAAATGCAGAAGAGAAATTATATTTGTTCAAATTTTGATGAAATATGGAAATATATGAAAGTGGAGTTAGAGACGAGCACACTTGGAAAGTAATTTGTAATCAAACAACTGATATTTTATATGTTTCATTTGTGTCACATGCATATAATAAAGGAAATATAAGTTTCAGATGCTTTGGATCTACTTGTGAATCAAAATATGAAACAGACAAAGTCAAACATAGAAAAAATTATTACAAATTTAATTTGGATGGAAGAACTTTGAGAGAATAAATTAATTATAAAAATTTAGTTTATTTAACTGCTAATTATAGTATATCACAATTATTTCTAATTTTCTACAAAATAGCTATTATTATTCCGAGATAGTTAGTGACAGAGCAAATTAATTTTGCTTTTATAAAATGAAATAAAAGAATTTTCTCATTTTCGCAACAGTGAAGAGCTGTCTAAGTAATCCACTCTATAATGCTATTTGCAAAAGTTATCTCGCCCAATAGGAATCTATAGGAGTGTTATGCAATATAATGCCTAATAAAAATTTCTATTGAATTTTTCAACTGAATCTCTGACTATTAAATAACCCTATCAAATGTTTAAATGATCTGTTGATTAGATGGCTCTTGAAAAGAAAGCGAAATAATTTTATAAATTGCTATTAAATATACCTTCAATATATACAAAACTTCTATAATTTGTACTTGGAATTTTATTTGCCTTTAATTTGTGGCTACAAGTACTGAGATGGATTGTTTAAATAAATTTAACGTATAAGATTTTCTCATTATGTTTATAATCTGAGAAAGATATTCATCACTAATATTTTGACAATTATAAATTTTAAATTTTTATAGTATTTATAGTATTTACAAAATAGCATTTGACTTAGTCATTTTGCCACTTGGAGAATCCTGACTTAATTACTTTTCATTAATTTAAAAATGCCATAAATAGGTGTCAATAAAAACAGGTTGAATAGAATTCTTATTTTTAACTAAATTACAAAATAAAACTTATCAATTTAAACTATCTATCAAATTTCCATATCTTAACTACCCTATTCTCATCTAAACTGGTGATAAGATTTCCTCTTGACGAGAAATCAATAAAATTAACGGAATCCTCATAAGCAGCTATCTTTTTGACTATTTCTCCTGAAGTAAAATCTCATACTATTATATTCCCTTTCATGTCACCAGCAATAATTCAATTCCCATCAAATGATAATCCAATTGATTTTAATTTAAAAGCATAAGAAAACTTTTTGACTTCTGTAATCTCCTGTTTTTCGATATCTTCCACATGCCAAATCGTTATTTCTCTCTTCGAGCATGAAATTAAAAATTTTCTACAGTGCGAGAGTCTCAGTATATCAAAACAACTAAAGTAGCTATTTTCAAATAGCAATTCCTGTTTTTCTATATTCCATACATGTATATGGCGGTGGAAACTTATCATGTAAACAAATTTTCCACAAAGAGATCAATAGAATTTGCAGTAAGATAATAAACCTTCCTCATTATCGTCCACAGTTAATAGCGAAAATATTCTATTGCTTTCAACGTCCCATATTTCGACACATTTAGATTCACCACAAACAATAATCATATTGCCATCAGGAGAAAACTCAAATAAATGAATCTCATAATTTGTTTCGATCAATTTAAATGAAGTTTCATCATATATATTTCATGTGCTAATGATATTATCACTACTTATAAATGCGAATAGAGTATCAGACCATCCAAATTGTTTATAAAATGTATCAGTTTTAAATTTTTTCAAAATTTTTTGATTTTCAGTTGAAAATATAAAAATCCAATCTGACCACATTGAAATCGCAAAAAATTTGTCATCTCTGGAAAAAGAAACCATTTCTATTGCTTTACAAGCCAGCGATTTTTTACTTGCTGTCGCGTCTAGTGGAATTTTTCATGATTTTAGCCTACCATGAGTGTTTTTTGTAATTAAGCATCTGCTATCAGGAGAAAAATCAAGAAATTTTTTTTTTTCTATTGAAAAAAATTTTAATTTTAAAAAATCGCAAACTCATTGTCCATTTCTTGAAGCTGAATACCTTCCACAGCAAGAGAAAAAAGCATCATTATGATAAAAAATTGTAATTATCTCTTGTTTTTCTGCACTATAAAGAGCATCTTGATACTTATCAATGGTTAAGATTATATATTTGCGATTGAAAGATATACTTGATTTCAAATAATCAAAGCAAGGAGTTTGGATTATCTTAGTATTTGTTGATAAACTTCATATATATATACTATTAATATGCCAAGTTATCAAATTCGTTCCAGAAGACGAAAATCTTGCTAATTTTAAATCTTGATCAATTGATGTAATTTCATTTTCTATTTCTTTTGTTTTTATATTAATTATCCTTACAAAATTTTGCTTTTGCATCCACTTTCAAGCGAAACAGAAGTAATTATTGCAAGGCGAAAAGTCAAAAGAAGTGGATTCGCTCAAAAATTGATCAATTTGACTCATATTAGAAGTTTCTCACAAAATACTTATTTCAGGATTCACACTTGAGGCTAAATAATTTCCATTATCAGAAAACAGTAAACATTTTATATCTCAACTATCATCAGCACATTCAGCAATTTTCTGATAGCTTTTTGCTTCATATAAACATATTTTTTTATTAGTCGCTATAGCAAGAAATCTTCCGCAAGAAGAAAATTTTAAAATTTCAGGATTATTTACCAAGTCAGGGAGCATATTGAATCCAAAATTAACATTAATCATGCTACAATTGCTGAAATTTGAGTCATACATATTAGCCTTTGTGAAATTAACCCCACAAAGATTGCTTGACTCAAAGTTTGTATTAATAAACAATCCTCAGGATAAATCTGCATTTGGAACTTTTATTCGGCTCAAATCTTTATTGGTAAATATGAATCCAGATTTATTAAGAAAAGTGATTGCATTGCTTGCTGCTTGATTGATCAAGTCTGATGATTTTGACTCTAAAACGATTTTATAAAGTATTTCTTTTATATCTCCTGTAATAAATTTTATTATTGATTTTTTGAGTTTTCTATAAGCATTAAAATCAATTTTATTCAAATAGCTTATTCTTATTGATTCAAAATCACATTGCAGATTTTTAAGAAGTTTTTCAGTCAAAAGCAAATTAATTTGCACTTTAGTTAGCCAAGTTTTTTCGTTAATCTCAACATGTTTGGCCGGGCCTATTTTTTCTTTTTCTTTATGCTGGCATGAGAAGTTCAAGCCTTTTTCTTCTTCAAAGCTATTACTCTTATATTTTTTAACGAGATTAGATTTGATAGTTTGATTGAGCGACCTGAAGTAATTTTCTCCACTGTGGTATCTGCCTATAAGGGAAATTTGCAAAGATTGAATTATTCTTTTATTATTAAACTCTTGATAGAGGTCTTCAACTTTTTTGCTTTGTGCTTCATTTGGAAGTTTTTGATACCTATCATCAGATTCAGATTCTTGACTGGAAGACATATATTTTTTATAATATTGACCTTTGGGATATACAAAAATGCAGATCAATCGATTAAAGCAATGTTTTTATTAAATAATTTCTAATCAATGATTTATAGAATTCCTTACTCATAAGATTATCTCAATTTATCAGGGTTTAATTTTTATATAAAAATGCTTGATTCTATTATTATATCAAGAAAATCCATAGATATATAAGATTATTATAGACTTCAGATTATTTCAGCTTATTTTCATTTTTCAATTCTAAAATGCTCACATTCATGCCAATCATATAATAACTACCAATATACCTAAAATTTATTTATTTGAAAGTTATTTGAGTGTCATTGTATCAAATTTCAGACATAATGTTGATTATGAATGACAAAATTTAAAGGCTTATGCAATGAAATTGCTATAAAATAGAGTTATACACTGTAAATTAATTAAATTTGAATAAATCAGACTTCAAGCCATGTCACACAAATGCAGGAATCTTATATATGGATAAAATTTTAAATATCTAGGATTATTAGAAAATAAAGCAGTAATTATGAGAAAAGAAATTTAGGTCACAATGATTTCTAATTTGAAAGAAAATCAATTAGAAATAAATTGCTTGCGGATATAAACTAAGATTATAATTTAGTTCTTTTAATATCGTAATACCTTAATCGAACTCCATCTCTTACTATTCGAGCTTCGGCTAATAATATAGCTTCCTCTTGTTGAAAGCTCAATATGTTCAACCGCTTCCCGATGAGCAGCTATGGTTTTAATTTTTTCTCCTGTAGTATAATCTCATATTTTTATGTTTCCTTTTTCATCACCAGCAGCAATTATTCTTTCATCAAACGACAATGCAAATGATGTTATATTATCAGCAGCAGAAAATGCTTTAACTTTTTGTATTTTTTTTGTATATTTTTCGATGTTTCCTAAATACCAAACTGTTAATTCGTTTTTTCTACGTGATATGAAATAGTTTCCACTATAAGAGATGCTTGTTGCATTGACATTTTCATCTTCATCTTCATTTTCCAAATTTTCAAATATTAATCTTTGATTGTCCACTCTCCATATTTTTGATGCCATTTCATTAAAACTACGTGAAATAATAAATCTCCCACAATAAGATCAATAGTATTTATACTCATCTTTCATTTTTAGCTGGAAAATCATTTGATTGCTATCAATATCTCATATTTCTGCTCATCATGGCTTGCTTGAAATAAAAACTTTTCTATTATCTGGAGAAAAGCTGAATGATACAATGTTTGAGCTTGTCTCGATCAGTTTAAATGGGGATCTATCATATAAATTTAATGCGCTTATACTTTTTTTGCTACTTAAAAATGCTAAAGCATCATCCAACCATTCAATTCATTCTTTCTTATCAAGAGGCGCTTTAAATTTTTTTAAAACTTTTTGAGTTTCAGTTATAAAAATATAAATCCATCCAGATTCATATAAAATAGCAAAAAATTGACTATCTCGTGAAAAAGAAATTCTATATATGCTACTAACGCCAAGCAATTTTTTATGAATTTTAGCATCAGGTGGAAAATTTAATAACTTTAACCTATAATCACATATGTTATCATCATAAGAAAATTGGAGATTTGTAAATGAATTCATAAGATAAATATTTCGTTTTTGCAAATTCCAAACGAAGGAATTATTTAAAGCTAAATGTCTTTCACAAGGAGAAAAAGAAAAAACACAAGATGTGTTGATGAGCAAATCATATATTTTCTATTGTTTTTCTATGCTGTAAAGAGTTCAATTTTTTATTTCGAAAACAATTATATACTTTCGATTTGAAGATATACAAAATTGGAGAAAATAACCACACCTAAACTGAAATATAATAGTTTTTGTGGATAAATTTCAAATATTTAAAGTAGCATTACATAAAGTTATCAAGTATTCCCCAGACAACAATCTTGCATATTTTAAGTAGTTTTCACAATGCCATGCTATTTCATTTACTACTTTTATTTCTTTTATATCAATAATCTTTGCAATATTGCGAAAATCTCTGATTTCAGAAACAAAGATCAGGTAATTATTGCAAGGTGAAAAACTACAAAAAGCACTTGAATTCGAGAATTGAGCTATCTGAATCATAGCAGAAGTATCCCACAAAATAATTTTCCAACGTTCTATACCAGAAGCTAAATAATTCCCATTGTCAGAAAATAATAAAGATTGTATATCTCATTTAGGTTCTGAAAATTCAACAATTTTCTTGAAGCCTTTGGGTTCGTATAACGATATTTTTGACTTTGCTGCTACTGCAAGAAATTTTCCACAAGGAGAGAATTTAAAAATTTTTATGTTTTCTCCAAAATCAGGCATCAGCATAAATTCGAAATTAGCATTAATCAAATTGCAATTTCTAAAATTTGAATCATATAAACTTGCCATCGTGAAATTAACCCCAAAAAGATTGCTTGATTCGAAATTAGTGTTAATATATACCCCACATGATAAATCTGCATTAGGAACCTTTATTTTGCTTAAATCTTTATTTGAAAATGAATATCCAGATTTATTAAGCAATGTGATTGCATTGCTAGCTGCTTGACTAATTAAGTCTGAATTCTTTGACTCCAAAACAATTCTATAAAGAATTTTTCATAAATCTTCTGTCAGAATGTCTAATATAGAGCGCCTAGCTTTTTTGTAAGCATTTAAATTTATTTTATTCAAATAACTTTCTTCTATAGATTCGAAATTATATTCACTTTGTAAAATTTTAATAATTTTACTAGCCAGAATCAAATTAATTTGAGCTTTGCTTAGACAACTTTCTTTTTTAAAGCTAAAATGCCTAATCAAGCTTATTTTTTCACTTCATTTGAGTTGAGTTAAAGATCCGACTGTTTTTTCTTCATTGGAGTTATCTATTAATGCAAGACTAGGTCTAGTAATTAGGCTGAATAATCTGAAATAGTTTTCTCCTTTTAGATTTCTTCCTATAAATGAATAGAAGCTAGAAGAAATCAATTTGTTTTTATCTTCATGAAATTTGTCTATTTCGTTTTCATTATTTGCACTTTTCAAAGCACAATCAAGCAGCTCAGCTTGCTGATTGGAATACATATTTATTATATGCCAATTAAATATAAAGCAGCAAAACTTGAAGAAAGAATAAATTTGAATGAGTACATTATTTGAAATAAAGATTATAATAAATTTAATATTCAAGAGATTTTAATTCTTCAAATTCTATCACCAATGATTAGTAAAATCAGTTTAAATTTAATTATCAAAAGAATTATCGAGTTTCAGAATCTAAAGCACTGATAATAATAAAATTTATCTTTTGAAAATCCAAAATCTTTTGAAATTATATTAAATTCTTCACCTGAATTATAATCTCGCCTATTGCAATCAATACTTATTCAATTTAATAATTATGCAATTGATTTTAAGCTTTAATATGAAGATAGTGCTTTATTTTTGGATTTTCTTGCTTATTCTCATTATTTCCAAAATATGAAACTTCATTTTGATGCCTTGAACTAGTTTTCAGTTTTGAAACATAACGGAAATAGTTAGGAATTAAAAATATATTCATTCCATATAGAAAATTATAAGAAAATAGGCTAGTTAGGATTAAGAATAAATTAATTATCTTCTTGCAGGCATAGGTCTCCAGGTTCTCCAGTTTGTGGGAGGGGTGGGTCTAGTTCCAAACAGTTCTTCAATCCTCGCTAAAACTTCAGGAGTCAAATTTGGCAGCACATCAAGAGCTCCAATGTTATCTTCAATTTGACCAGGTCTCGTCGCTCCGAAAATAGCAGTGCTTACATCGTTGTTCTTCACAACCCAAGCCAATGCCAATTGTGCTTGCGAACATCCCAACTCTGAAGCAATTGCTGCTAGACCATTCAGCATTTTCCCAGTCTTTTCTCTATTTTCAGGTAAAAAATAGCTATTATACCTTCTCTTCGCGATTGGAGGCACATCAGAACCAGCCAGCCTGCTTCCTTCAGGGAACTCCAGGTTGTTATATTTTCCGGACAAAATTCCTCCGAATAAAGGACTCCAAACAGTTGTTCCCATTCCATACTTTTCAAATATTGGAACATATTCGACCTCAACCTTTTCTCTTTCAATTAAGTTATATTGGCATTGCTCAGCAACTGGAGCGATAAATCCATATTTCTCACAGATCTTATGACACTCTTGGATTTCTTGAGCAGTGAACTCAGAAGTTCCCCAATAGTCAGCTTTCCCTTTTTCAATCAAGTGGTTGACTGTTCTGATGCTTTCTTCTAATGGAACTTCTTGGTCATATCTATGCAAGAACATGACATCCACATAATCCAGTTGAAGCCTCTTTAGAGAATTTCTCATGCCTTGAATCAATCTTTTGCGAGACAACCCGACCTTGTTTCCACATCTGATGAACTTGGTTGATATAACTAATTTATCACGATCCCAGTCACCTCTCTTAAGGACGTTTCCGAATACTGTTTCAGCATTGCCAGCTCCGTATAATTCTGCAGTGTCGAAAAAATTGATTCCTGCATCAATTGATCTTTGGAAGCATTGGAACTGGGCTTCTTCTAGTTCTATGCTGCTGCCGGTGATCCAGTTTCCGAAGGACAGTGCTGAAACCTTGAGCCCAGAATTTCCGAGGTTTCTGTATATCATAGTGTCTTTTTCAACCATTTTATTAATAAATTTAACTCAATTTTTGCAAATTTATTAATTAGAGCCCATTAATATATACTTTTATGGAATGAAATTTAGGCATAAGGATCATCAAGAATTATAATGCAATTTTATTTCTTATCAAAATTGTTTTAAAATTTAAATTTAGATTAGAATAATTTGGTTTAATTAAAAATTAAAACAAAAATTTTTTGTCTTAATAAATTATTTTAATTACTAATAAATTTTAAAATAATCTAATTTAAAGACCGTTGTCAAATTTCCATATTTTAATGTTTTGATCTTGAGCCTTAGTGATAAGAAAGCCTCCTTTTTCTATGAAATTAACAAATTCAACAGCTTCCTTATGAGCAGCTATATGCTTCACTATCCGTCCTGAGCAATCTCACACGATAATGCTTCCTTTATTATCGCCTGCAATAATCATATTTCCATCAGGCGTTACAATTGATTTTATTTCACAATCATATATAATTTCTGCCACTTTTACTATTTTTTTCCCACCTTTCAAAATATCTCCTATATTCCAAACTGTTAATAAATTTCTCTTTCCATTTTTCCTTAAGTACTTATCAGTTCTTGCTATTAAATAATTTCCACAATTAGACATACTGATTTCTGATAACCAATCCTTACTTATTTCGTTTCTAAATAATAATTGCTGATTATCTATTTTTCAAATATTCATAAAATTATGTCCACCCATAGTAATGACAAAATTTCCACAGTTAGATCAATAATATTTGTTATTATCAAGTTTTAAGCACGAAATTGTCACGCAATCATCAATATCATATATATCAAGTTGTTTTGAATTACCGAGAACTGCAATCTTTTTGCCATCTGGCGAAAAACTGAATCATGTAGGCTCATTTTTTGTTTGGAATTCTTTAAAGAGAGTTTCATCTTGAGGATTACAAATTTTTATTGTGTGCTTATCAGATACAAATGCTAAAAAAGAGTCTGCTCATGTAATATGTGTAGGATTTGTATAAGAATATCCCAAAAGCTTTTTTAGAAGCTTTTGATTTTCTATTAAAAATATATAAATTCATCCTTTTTGATCTTCAATAGCGAAGAATTGATTATCTGCTGAAAAGGAAATTCGCACAATGTTTCGACATTCTGGTAATATTTTATATTTTGGATCCATTAATAAATCTTGCCATAATTTCATGGAGGTGTTGAATGCGCATAACTTCTTATTATAACTCTTTGCAAACATGTAATTCCCATATGGAGAAAAGCTGCGAAAATTAACTGAGATTATCTCAAAATTTTTATATTCATTGTGTAAATCAAAAATTTTGCCTCTCGTAGCTAAATATCTTCCACAAGGGGAAAAGGCGATAAATAAATAATTGCATTCAAAAGTTTTTATTACGCTCCACTTTTCACAATCATAAATCAACAATTTATCGTTTTGAACCATATTCATAGCTATAAATTTACGATCAAAAGAAATTGCCGAGTCCGCAATATAATTGGAGCTATTAATCTGGCTAATCAGTGTATTCGTAGACAAATTTCATGTATCTAAAGATTTCCGGCTTACAATTATCAAGTTTTCCACTGAAGATGAAAAAGAAACTAATACTATATCTTCGTTCAAACTTCTAATTTCATTTACAATTTTTTTTTCTGCTATATTATAGATAATCAACTTGCTTTTTAAATCATTTGATTTTTGAATCAAACAAAGAAATCTGTTGCAAGGTGAAAAATCGTAGAGCACTCCAATATTCTTAAATTGATCAATCTCAAGCCAAGTGGAAGTATCCAATAAAATCATTTTGAAATCATACACTTTAGAGATCAAATAATTTCCATTATCAGAAAATAACAAGGAAGTGATATTTCCATAGTTTTTCTTGATTTCAGTAATTTTCTCATAAGATGTTGCATTGTATATAACTATTTTATCACTTGTTGCAATTGCAAGAAATCTTCCACACGACGAACATTTAAGAAATTTAGTATTTTCTTCTAATTCAGTGACTATAGATACTCCGAAATTCGCATCAGTCATATCACAATTTCTGAAATTTGAGTCATAAATATCAGCCTGTAAGAAATTAACCCCATGAAGATTGCTTGATTCAAAATTTGTGTTAACAAATGTTCCACATGATAAATCTGCATTGGAGATTTTAATTTCGCTCAAGTCTTTATTTGCAAACGAGAATCCAGATTTATTGAGAAGTGTAATTGAATTGCTTGATGCTTGGTTGAGAAAATCTGATGTTTTTGATTCTAAAATGATTTTGTAAAGAACTTCTTTTATATCTTCTGTGATAAAGTCTATTATATAATTTCTGAGTTTCCTATAAGCATTTAAATCAATTTTATTCAAATAGCTCTCCTTTATAGTCTCAAAATCATGCAATTGATGAAGACTTTTAAAAATTTGTTTTGCTGAAATAAAATTGATTTTGGCTTTGCTTAAAGAGACTGATGTTCTTAGGACAAAATGCTTAATCAAGCTTATTTTTTCTTTTCCTTGAATTTGGAATATAGATATTGATCCTTTTCCATTTGGAGAATTGCTATTTGCGAGAGCAAGATTGGAATTAAGCATCTTGAAATAATTATTTCATTTTATATCTTTTTTAAAGAGAATAAAATCTATTTTTAGTCTTATTTATGATTATGATCTTGGCAAGGATTTCAACTTTCTTATTTTTTTGTTGCGCTTGAAGCTCAGTAAAAATCAAATTTTTATAGAATTCCCACCTAAAATACAATAAATTAAATAAATATCTTCATTAATAATTTTTATTAAATTATAAATTTTGTAACTTATATTCTATTCAAGTCTTCATATCTTAAAACCCCTGTTAAAATAACTACTGATAATAAATTTCCTACTTTCTGATAAATTTATGGAAGCCACAGACTGCTTATGAGTACTTATCTTTTTATCTATTTTTTCTAAATCATAATTTCATACAATTATGCTGTCTTTTTCATGGATAGCAACAACTTTTTTGGCATCAGGCAAGCACACAATTGAATTTATTCCATTGCCAGCAGAAAATAGATTAAATGTTTTAATTTTTTTTGGATCCTGCATTAAATCTCCTAAATACCACACTGATATTTGCAATTCATTTGCTTTTGTGTATTTTAATATGATAATACCTGAGATTATGTATTTTCCACAATTTGAAATGCTTATTGATTGATAACAACCTAATGATTTTTCTCCAATTAAGAATTTCTTATTGTTTGCTCTTGAAATTTTTATACAATTTTTATAGCAAACAATAATAAAAAAATTTTCATTTCATGGCCATTTGCATTCCCAGCACTTAGGAGATTTATCAATATCGAATCTAGAAATTAATAGATTGCTGTCAATATCTAAAATATCTATATAATTTGAATCTCCTAATATAGCAATTATTTTACCGTCAGGAGAAAACTTAAAATTCTTGGTTTTGAAATGTGTTACAATATCCTTAAATAAATATTCATCATTGATATTTCAAATTTTAATTGTCTTCTCATCTGTTATAGACGCCAAAAACGAATCTGATCAGCCAATACATATTTCGTCAAATGAGCAATAACCCCAAAATCTTTTGAATATACTTTGATTTTTGCATAAAATTATCAAAATCATTCTTTTATCAGTAACAATTGCAAAATATTTATTATCACGTGAGAAAGTAACTGTAATTACTCGCATACCAATAAGATTATTTTTATTTTTTTGAGCGTTTAATAAAATTTTCCATGAGTTTAGTTTGTTATTCGAGCTTCTTATATATAATTCTTTCCTGTTTGGATAAATCCCAAGGGTTACTTTAGGGGAAATATCTAAATTTTCATCTCCCTTTAATATATCAAATATTTGTTCCCTGGCGATTAAATACCTTCCAGAAATAAAAAATGTTAATTCAGAATGCCTATACCTAAAACTCTTTATTTTTTCTAGTTTTTCAGTGCTGTATAAAATTATAATGTTACTCCAATAAGTAGTAATAAATATATATTTGCGATTAAAAGATATTGTTGAGCCAGAAATACTGTTAGGAAAAGATATTTGATATGATTCAGCTGTTTTTGGATTTCATATTCTTGCGAATACTCCGCTCAAAGCTATCACATTTGATCTTGATGCTAAAAAATATATTGATAAAAATTCTTTATCAAATCATTCAACTACATTTATAGTTGATTTTGTAGTTATGTTATAAATTATCAAAAATATTTTTATGTTTATCTTCTCGACAAAGCAAAAATAATTACTGCAAGCTGCAAAATTTCCGAAAAAATCAGTGTTTGAAAACTGATCAATAGGAAGCATGGAGGAAGTATTTCATAAAATACCAATTTTATTACCTACATCAGAGGCAAAATAATTCCCATTATCAGAAAATAATAAAGATTTTATGTTTCATTCAAGTTTAGTAGAGTTATGGATTTTCTGATAGCTTTTTGCATCATATAAAATTATTTCAGACTGTGTTGCAACTGCAAAATATCTTCCGCATGGAGAATATTTCAAAATTTTGGCATTTTCTAAGCCAGGGATCATAATAATTCCAAAATCAGCATTAGTCAAATTGCAATTTCTAAAATTTGAACTATAAAAATTAGCATGTAAGAATTTTACTCCATAAAGAAAACTTGACTCAAAGTTTGTGTTAATAAATATCGCACACGATAAATCTGCATTTGGGATTTTTATCCTGCTTAAATCTTTATTTGCAAATGAGAATCCAGAATAATTGAGAATTGAAATTGCATTGCTTGCTGCTAGGCTGATAGAATCTGAATTTTTCGATTCTATAACTATTTTATAAAGAGCATCCTTCAAATCATCTGTAAGAAAATCTATAATGAAGCTTCTAAGTTTTTTATAAGTATTTAGATCAATTTTATTAAAATAGCTTTCATTTATGAGTTCAATATAATTATCCATTCTCAGGGATTCAATAATTTTTTTAGCCAAGGCCGTATTAATATGCACTTTATTAAAATGCAATTCTTTGCTGGAGCTAAATTTCTTAATCAAGTCAGCTTTTTCATTTTGATATAAAGAGCCAAATGCTTTTATCTCTTCAAAACTAAAGTTTATATTTCTTTTGGGGACTTTTTCGAGCTCAATAATCAGATCAAATAGTTTGTTTCTTTTATGGTCTTTAATTCTACTTTGTATTTTTACGAATTGGTCTGCGAAAGAATTAAACTTTGCTTTGATCATTTTCTTTCTATCATTTAATGCTTTAATAAATGCTTTTCTTTCTTTATCTTTATCTTCAATTAATCTTTCAATGCCAATGCTGAAAGCTTCAGCTTTTGTCCAAATGGACATATTAATTTTATAATGCATCTTGCAAGATAAATATTTATTAAAATAACGAAATTATTATATATTAAGCAGAAGGAAAATTTTTCAGCTTTTACAATTCTTTATGTTTTGTCTGTCAATTCTAATTAAAACGCTTCTGCTATCTTTATTACTATTTAAATTACAAATATTTTCACTAAGAGAGATATTATTAAACAAGCTCAATTTTTATACTTTTATTCATCATTAATCTTCAAGTCTAAATTATTTACCTTTAACTTCATAAAATAATACTGAAAAACTGCACATTATTTACAGAAATTATAACAATAAGCATGCTTAATAATACACAAATTTTTAAATAAAATAAGAGATTAATGTTAATTTAAATAACCTTTTAAATTTTCCATATCTTAATACCTCCATCGAAATATTTGCTGATAATAAATTTTCCACATTCTGATATATTAATTTTCTTCAGAGCTTTCTTATGAGTACTTATCTTTTTAACTATTTGCCTTGAATCATAATTTCATTTTATTATATTTTCTTCTTCATAGACAGCAACAACGTTACTGAGATCAGGCAAGCATAAAACTGAACTGATTCTATTTTCAGTAAAAATTAGATCTACTGTTCTGATTTTCTCTGGATTATGCATTATTTCTCCTAAATACCAAACTGATATTATAAATCTCTCTATTTCTAATTTTGAGACTATGAACCCACTTGAAATTAGATATTTTCCACAATTTGAAAGGCTTATTGATTGATAGCAGTCAGCCAAATCTTCGCCGATTAAGAATTCTTTATTTCCTGGTCTTGAAATTTTTATAAAATTCTGATAGCATGCTGCAATAAAAAAATTTCTGCCTCATGGCCAATTGCATTCCCAGTTTATAGAAGAATTCTCAATTCCCAATTTGAAAATCAATAAATTGCTCTCAATGTCCAATATCTCTATATAATTTGCATTGCCTGATATTGCAATTATTTTGCCATCTGGAGAAAACTTAAAACATTCAGGATTTAGGCTTGTTTTTACTGTCTTAAATAACGATTCATCATACAAATTTCAAATTTTAATTGTCTTTTCATTAACAATAGATGCTAAAAACGAGCCTGATCAACCAATAAATGCTTTATTTGAGCAACTTTTCCAAAATGCTTTGAAAATGCTTTGATTTTCACTTAAAAATGCAATAATCAGCCTTTCATCTGTAACAACAGCAAAATATTGGCTATCTTTGGAGAAAGAAATTGCAATAACTTTTATGCAAATAAGCAAATTTTTATGTTTTTGAACCTTGACAAAAATTCTTCATAGATTTGCCAAATAATCTGAGTTTCTTGCATATAAATATTTTCTACCTTGATAAAATCCTTGGATTATTTTGGAAGATATCTCAATGTTTTTGTTTGGCTTTAATGTGTCAAATATATGATTCTTGACAGCCAAATATCTTCCACAAGGTGAAAGAATGAAAGATGAAGGACTGCATGCAAAAATTCCTATTATCTTTAGTTTTTTCGTGTTGTGCAGATATATTTTATTATCACTTAAAACAGCTATAAATGCTCGATCAAAGGTTATTGCTGAATCACGAATATTGCTACAGTAAGTCATCTGAAATAGTCTAGTTTTTGTGGATAAGCTTCATATGCTTGCAGATTTGACATTTAAAGTTATTACTCTCAATCTAGAAAATAAAAAGTTTGCATACATTAGATCTTTATCAGCTCATTCGACAACATTTATAAATATTGTTTCATTTATGCTATAGATTTTCAAAAAACATTTTGAGTCTTCATTCACAACAAAGCAAAAATAGTTACTGCAAGCTGAAAAATTTCCGAAAAATGTTGTATTCAAAAATTCTTCAACATGAATCACAGTAGAAGTATCACACAAAATTCCAATTTTATGGCCTATGTCAGAGGCTAAATAATTCCCATTATCAGAAAATAATAATGATTTTATATTTCACCCACTCCCAGTAGTCCTATGAATTTCCTGGTAAGTTTTTGCGTTATATAAAATTATTTCAGATTTTGTTGCAATTGCAAGATATCTCCCACATGGAGAATATTTTAAAATTTTAGCATTTTCTAAATCAGGAAGCACAATAATTCCAAAATCAGCATTAGTCAAGTTGCAGTTTCTGAAATTTGAGTCATAAATATTAGCATGTGAGAAATTGACTCCATAAAGAAAACTTGACTCAAAGTTTGTGCTAGTAAACATCCCAAATGATAAATCTGCATTGGGGACTTTTATTCTGCTTAAGTCTTTATTTGCAAATGAGAATCCAGATTTATTGAGAAGAGTCATTGCATTGCTTGCTGCTAGACTGATAGAGTCTGAATTTTTTGATTCTATGATGATTTTATAAAGAATGTCTTTAATATCGTCTGTAAGAAAATCTACAATAGAGCTTGCAAGTTGTTTGGATCTATTTAAATTGATTTTATTTAAATAGCAGTCTTTTATGAGATCAATGTTATTTGCTGTCCACAAAGACCAAAAAACTCTTCCAACTAAACTTGAACTAATCTTTTCACTTTTAAAATATAATTTTTTGTTTGAGCTAAACCGCTTAATCAAACACATTTTTTCATTTGGATATAATGAGCTGAAATCTTTCATCTCTTCAAATTCACCGCTCGCATTTCTTTTATAGATTTCTTTGAGATTCATACTTAGATTAAACAGCTTGTTTCTTTGATAATCTTCAATACTATTTTGCATTTTTGTAAGCAGACCTGTTAAAGAATTAAAGCTTCCGTTAATCAACTTCTTTTTATATTTGAGCACCTCATTTAATCTTTCAAATTCTGTATTTTTGTCTTCATTTGATCTTATAAGATCAATACTGAGAGGTTCGACATTTTTACAAGTGGACATATCAATTTTTATAATGCCCCTTTTGTAGGCATATATTTATTAAAATCAAAATTATGTCAATTGCAAAATGTTTTAGTTTTACAAAGATCCTAACGCAATTGATAAGCAACACAATTTAATTTGATCAATAAGCCAATTATTGAAATTTATGAAATTGGATGTTAGGATAAATATTGATAATAATTGGCACAAGTTTGGTAATTTGATTTTGAAAATAAACTAAAGCTACCATATGGGTAAGATGCATTTGAGATATATCTGCTGATATTTTTTACAGCTGATGATATATTAAATTTATTAAAGCTATTTAATGATGCATAAGAGTGTATAAACATATTAATTTTATTTTCAATATTTTGAATGAGAAAGATTCATATATTATTTTGATTTTTAATATTTTTATAAAAGCAGATGATTATATTTATTAATCAGTATATTTTCTAGATAGATATTGTTGATTTTACTATTATAAAAAATTTTATAAAAGTTTTATCTCTTTTAAGCCATTATACTTATTTCATACTTAGATTTTCTAATATAAACATGAAACGGTTGATTATTATCTTTTATCGTTTTCATACTTTTCGATGAATTAACAGATTAATAAAATATTTATAAATGAGTAATTTTTGATAGTATTGCAATTAATTAATTTATATTTCTACAACTTGAAATACTTATAGATTGATAGCATTCAATTAAACCCTTGCTGGTTAGAAATTCTTTAACGCTTTTTTTATATTTATATATTCTGATTACATCATAGCCAATTGCATTCTCAATATAGTTATCTTGGCGCTCAATTTCAAACTCTTTAATAAACCATAAAAAATAATAAAAAGTTATCAATAAGCTTTATTAAAATTCATTAATCTATAATAATAAAAATAATCTAATTGAAGCTGCCTATTAAATTTTTCATATTCTAACTCCTCTATTCACGCGGCTAACAATAAAATTTCCGCTTGTTATGTAATCAATAGATTGCAACACTCCTTGAGTGGCTATCTTTTTAACTATTTGTCCTGAAGCATGATCTCATACAATTATATTTCCCTTTTCATCACCGGCAATAATATTATTTCCATCAGATGACATTGCAACTAGCGTTATTCTATCGTCAACATCAATTTTTTTAATTTCTGTCAGTTTTTTTTCGCCTTGCATTATATCCCATAAATATAAAACGATTACATGTCTTTTTATACCTAAGGTTCCATATTCAATCCCTCCTGAAATTAAATACTTTCCACATAAAGAAAAGTGTAATGGTCAATAAGCATTTTTGGTTCTAATTGTGATTTTTTGAGTGTCAGCACTTCGAATGGTTATTTTATTTACTTTTATCTCTACATAATATCAACTTTCGCAGCTTAACCAAAGAGATCCAATTAATAAATCAAGCTTTAATTTTGCTATCACCATATTGCTATCAATGTCTGATATTTCAATATAATATAATTCAAATACAGCTATTTTTTTGCCATTTGGTGAAAAATCACATCTGCAAGGTTTTAAACTAGTTTTGATTGTCTTATATACAGATTCATCATAAATATTTAAAATTTTGATTGTTGCTTTATAAGTTATGAAGGCAAAAAATGAGCCAGACCATGTAATATATTTGCAAAAACCCCGAAATTTTTTAAAGAGCTGTTGATTTTCAATAAAATATATAAAAATTCACCCTGAATAAGTGACAAGAGCCAAAAACTGATCGTTTTCTGAAATAGAAGCTATCTCAATGCCTTCATTTTTTTGAGCAATTAAAGAGATTTTTCATGATCTTAAATATTTTCAATTATGAGGCGAAAATATATATTTTTCATCTGAAGAAAAGCCTAGAATTGTTTCTGAACAAATTGAAATATTTTTATTTGGCTTTAGTATATCATAAAAATGATTTCAAGCAATTAAATATCTTCCACAAGGTGATAAGGTAAAATTACACAAAGGATTCATTAAATTCTGAATTACTTCGAATTTTTCAGTACTATAAAGAGCCATTTTCATGGCATCAATAGAAAGACCGATGTATTTGTGATTAGAAGATATTGATGAATATCTGATAAAATTCGAGAAAACTGTTCTAGTTATCTTACTTTTCAAAGATACATTTCATGTTCTTACAGAATCAGAAGTTAAAATAATTAAATCTTCACTGTAAAATGAAAAATAAGCTGTCTTTAAATCTGTGTCGAATTCTTTGATTTCATTTATTACTCTTTTTTCTTTTATGCTATACATCATCACAACATTCTGGGTGGTCAAATATAAGAAAAAGCAGAATATTCTGTCGCAAAGTGAAAAATCCCCAACCGCTTTTGCATCTGAAAACTGATCAATTTGAATCAATGTAGAAGTGTCTCATATGATTCATTTTTTATGACCTACATAAGAGGCCAAATAATTTCCACAGCAAGAAAATAACAGTGATTTTATTTTTCAGTTACATTCTGTAAATTGTGCAATTTCCTGATAGGTTTTCGCGTCGTAAAGATATAGTACAGAAGATGATGAAAAAGCAAGAAATCTTCCACAAGGTGAAAATTTTAAAATATGTATCCAATTGTCAAATTTGAAGGCTAAAGCTACTTCAAAATAAGCATTTGTCATATTGCAATTTCTGAAATTTGAGTCGTAAATGTTGGCATTTGACAAATTAACCCCATAAAGACAGCTTGACTCAAAATTTGTGTTGATAAATATACCACAAGATAAATCTGCATTTAGGACTTTTATTCCGCTCAAATCTCTATTTTTAAATGAAAATCCAGATTTATTGAGCAGTGTTATAGCGTTGCTTGCTGCTAATATAACTAAATCAGATTTTTTTGATTCCAAAACGATTTCATATAGAGATTCTTTGGTTTCTTCTGTAAGCAAATTTGTAATAGAATTTCTAAGTTTTTTGTAAGCATCTAAATTGATATTGTTTAAATAGCTTTCTTTAATTAATTCAAAGCTATTCACTCTCTTTAAATTTTGAATAAATTTTTCTGCCAAAATTAAATTAATTTCTGCTTTGGATAAACTTGCTATTTGGTTCGAATTAAATTGCTTAATTAAACGAACGCTTTCTTTTTGATGTAAAGAGCTGTCTTCAAAATTATATTCCTCATTTCTTTTGGGAATAAAACTAAGCATGATAATCAGACTAAGAAATATATCATTTTTATGATCTCTAAGTCTGTTTTGTTCTTGAGCGAATTGAGTTATAAACGAACTGAATTCAGTCCTAATCATTTTTCTTTTCTTGTTAAACTCTTCGAAATATCTTTTAATGTATATATTTTTATTTCTGATTGGGCTTATAAGATTATTGCTGAAATAGCCTGCATTTTTAGTTGTGGACATATTTATTTTATATAAAGCCCCTTTTTGAATTTTTATAATTTATAAGTTATAAAATGAGGTTTTATAAACACATTTACACAAGTACACTTTGTTGATCGAAAGCTATAATATCTCTATAAATTGCTTTGTGCAAAACAAAATTAATTTAAATTTTTTAATAATAATTTTGTTTGAGCGATTTATTATGCTACAATATAATTTTATCTATGAATTTCGGTAGATTATGATATCCAAGAAAAACACAAAATCAATTATAAATTAATTAGCCAATTATAAAATGAATACTTAAACCAAACTATTATATTCCCACATTTTAACTTCTCCATGCTGATCTTTACTAATAATAAAATTTCCTACTGTTGAAAATCCAATATATCTCACAGCACTATAATGAGCATCTATCTTTCGATCTAACTTTTCCGAATAATAATTTCACACCGCAATATATCCTTTTACATCACCTGCAATGATAGCTTTTCCATCAGATGAACATATGATTGAGCTTATTTCATAATAAGTAGGAATTTCTTTAGCTTTTATAATTTCTTTCCTATCTTCTGATAAGCATTCTAAACGCCAAGCAATTATCATATAACTTTTTACTCCTGAGTCATTTCTTATTATTCCCCCTGAAACTAAATACTTTCCACAATTAGAAATGTTTATTGCTGTGAATTGCAAGCATTTGCTTTCATTAATTGAACAATTCCTACTGCCTTTTACTCAGATTACTATCGCAGATCAATGTGGATTTACTACAATATAATTTTCACAAGAAAATCAATAAGAATCTCATACTTCCCATAAACGTGCTAATCTAGAAATTCTTAGAGCTTGATTAATATCTCATATATCCATATAGTTTCATTCGTATCATACCACAAGCTTATTCTCATCAGGCGATAATTTCAACTTTTTAGGATTTGGAAATTTGAGTTGGTTCGGAGTTATCCTAGACCTTCTAAATGTTTCATTTGTTTTAAGATCTTTGTAAAAAGATTCATCATAAATATTTCAAATTTTAATTGAATATTGTTTATCCACAGAAGCCAAAAATGAATCAGATAATGCAATGCATGGGGATTCCTTATATCAATAGCCTCAAAACTGTTTAAAGAGTTTTTGATTTTCAGTAAAATAAATAAATATTCCTCCTTTGGATGTTGCCACTGCAAAGTATCGGCTATCAAATGAAATAGAAATTGCTAAAGCTTTATCATCCTCAGGCAGTATTTTCTTTTTTTCAATATCAAGAGATATCTTTCATGAAACAAAATTATCGTCATAATTCTTAGTTATTAAATATTTTCCATCTGAAGAAAAAATAAGTACATTTTCTGTATAAATCTTAAAATTCTTCTCTGGTTTTATTATATCTATAATTTTTCTATTCGAGGCCAAATACCTTCCACAAGGAGAAAACAGAAAATTATCAAATAAAAATTCAAAAGATAAAGTTATTTCTAATCTTTCAGCGCTGCACAAATAAATTTTATGTTTTCAGATAGTTTTAATAATTATATACTTGCGATTGAAAATTATTGCTGAACCGTTAATATAATCTGAAAATTCAAGCGTATTTATTGTAGTTTTTGTAGATGAATTTCACATGCATAGAGAGCTTCTATCTATTATTGTCAAATTTTTTCGGGACGGTAAAAAGTATATTGATATTAAATTTGTATCAGACCATCTAGTTATATTTATAGCTTTTTTTGATTTTATATTGTAAATTTTTATAAACATTTTGGATTTTTTATATATTATCAGGCAGAAATAATTGAAGCAAAGTGAAAAATCCCCTAAAAATTTTAGATTTGAAAACTGAGCAATTTGAAGCATAGTAGAAGTGTCTCATAAAATTGCAATTTTATGACCTACATTAGATGCTAAATAATTTCCATTACCAGAAAATAATAAAGAATGAACATCTCATGCATCCCCAGTAAATTTTTTAATTTCTTCATAGGTGTTGGCATTATAAAGAATTATTTCATCAGTGCTTGTAGCTATCGCAAGAAATCTTTTACATTGAGAAAATTTTAAAATTTGGGGGCTTTTTTCTGGGATGGGTTTTATAGTTAATCCAAAATTAGCATTAGTCATATTGCAATTTCTGAAATTTGAGTCATAAATACTGGTATTTGAGAAATTGACTCCATAAAGATTGCTTGACTCAAAGTTTGTGTTGATAAACATCCCAGATGATAAATCTGCGTTAGGGACTTTTATTCCGCTTAAATCTTTGTTTAAAAATTGATATCCAGATTTATTGAGAAGAGTTATTGCATTGCTTGCAGCAAGGCTGAGTTGGTCTGACTCTTTTGATTGTAAAACTATTTTATAAAGAAATTCTTGTTCATCTTCTGTAAGAAAATTCAGGATACAAATTCCAAGCTTTTTATAAGAATTCAAATCAATTTTATTCAAATAGCTATCTTTTATGAATTCTATATTATTTTCTCTTTGCAAATTTTCAATAATTTTTTCTGCCAAAGCCAAATTTATTTGTGCTTTTGTTAATGAAGTGTCTTTGTATTTAGAAGAATGCTCAATCACACTTTCTTTCTGACAATAAGATTTTATTGTATTTGCTGAATTAAAATTATATTTTGAATTTCTTTTGAATGCTCCATCAATCCTGATAATTAGATCAAGAAGTGCATTTCTTTTATAATCTTTAAATTTGCTTTGCACATTTGCGAACTGACTTATAAAAGAACTAAGCTTAGCCTCAATCAAATTTCTTTTCTCCTTAAATTTTTCTAATTTGCTTTGAATTGCTTTATCTTGATCGTTGATTCAACTTTTGTTACCACTGCTTAGAAGCCCAATGTATTTAAGATTGGACATTTTTAAATTTATATAAGCCCCTTTCCAAGATCAAAGAATTTTATATTTTATAAATAACTATATTGGTAACATGTAAATCAATTTTATTCAAATGTTTTATTTTGATTTAAGCTCTTGGCATCATTTTTAACAATATTTTAATCATTACGCTTTGATTTTGATCTTTGAGATTATTTTTCACTATTAAGAACTGTCATTAAATGGGTTAAATTCAATTTTTTAAAATTTTTCTTGATAAACTTTTCATCTAATCTTTAAAGTTTTAATTTTACTTAGCTTTCCTTTATAAACACCAGCAAGTGGCTAAGGAATTTGATTAGGATATATATTTATTATAGTTATTCTTTATTTTCAAATTTACATGCAGATTTCTTATTCTAATATTCTATATTCATATGTAAATTTCTTATTCTAATTTTCCCGTTTCATATACCACATTAGCATATAAATAAAGCATTTTTTACATTTGCAGGCTATGCTGTTATACTTAACTCTAATAAAGATATTTAATAATTTTTTTAATTAAGAGCTAAAGGAAGACTTAGACCAAATTATTATATTTTCCATATCTTAGCTTCTCCATGATCATCTTTACTAATAATAAAATTTTCTATTCCTGAAAATGCTATATAGTGCACAGCTTTAAAATGAGCAGCTATCTTGTTAATTATTTTCCCCGAAAAATAATTTCATACTGTAATATATCCTTTTGTATCGCCAGTAATTATATTTTTTCCATCAGGTGACCATACGATTGAACTTATTTGATTATCAGTAGGGATCTCTTTAATTTTTATGATTTCATTTTCATCACTCAATGCGCATTTTATATCTCAAACTGTTATTATATTTTTATCTTCAGATGATGTAGTGTTTTTTATGCTTCCTAAGATTAAATATTTTCCGCAGTTAGAAATATTTATTGCTGTATTGGTCATATTTTCAATTTTATTTGTCGAATATTGTTTATTGTCTGCCATTCAGATTTTTATCAAACCCCTATTTACAGTAGAGACAAAATAATTTTGGTCAGAATATAAATAAAAATCCCAACAAAACGAAGCGTCTGATATTCTAGAAATTCTTAGAGCTCCATCAATATCTCATATATCCAGGCATTCTATAGATAATACTGCAAGTTTTTTGCCATTTGTTGACAGCCTGAAATTTTTAGGCTTTCCAGATTGTAAGTCTGTTTGGATAACCTTGAAAAAAGATTCATCATAAATATTTCAAATTTTAATTGAATTTTTCTTATCTGTGGACGCCAAATACAAATCAGATAAAGCAATACATTTGAATTTATCACTGCAATATCCTCAAAGCTTTTTGAATAGCTTTTGCTTTTCTGCAAAAAAAATAAATATCCACCCTGTCAAGGTTGCGACTGCAAAGAATGGGCTATCATGTGAAATAGAAACCGCTGCAATTTCATTGCTTGTAGGCAATTTTTTAATTTTTTGAATTTCAAAAGATATCTTTCATGATTTTAAATAGCCACTATGATTATCAGCTATTAAATAATTTTCATATGATGAAAAATTAAATATTTTTTCTTTATCAATCTGAATATTTTTCTCTTGTTTTGCAATATCAAAAATAGTTTTCTCAGTGGCTAAATATCTTCCACAATGAGAGACTTTTAAACAATTCAAGGTACACATCAAAACTCTGATCGTCTCAAGCCTTTCAGTTCTTAATACATAAATTTTGTTTTTGCTAAGTGCAGTAACAGCTATATATTTACGATTCAAAGTTATTGCTGAGTCATTAATAAGGTCTGAAAATTTAATTGTATTTATTGTTGTTTTTATAGTTGAATTTCATATGCTTATAAAGCCTCTATTTAAGACTATCAAATTTTCCATAGAAAGTAAAAATTTTGCTGATATTAAATGTGCATCATGCCATCCACCTATATTTATTATCTGCTTTGCCTTTATGTTGTAGATTTTTATATACTTTTTGAAGCCTGCATTTAAAGCATAACATAAATAATTGCTACAAGGTGAAAAATCCCCAAAAAAACCTATATCTGAAAATTGATCGATTTGAAACATCGTAGAGGTGTCCCATAAAATTCCAATTTTAAGACCTACATCAGAGGCTAAATAATTCCCATTATCAGAAAATGTCAAAGAACGGACAATTGATATATTCTCTGCAAATCTAGTGATTTCTTCAGAGGTTTTTGCATTATAAATAATTATTGCATATAAGTTTGTAGCAATTGCAATAAATCTTCCACATAGAGAAAATTTTAAAATTACTGCGTTTTTGCTCAGACTTGGTATTATATTTATTCCAAAATTAACACCAGTCATATCACAGTTACTAAAATTTGAGCCATAGATATTAGCATTTGAGAAATTAACTCCATGAAAATTGCTTGACTCAAAATTTGTGCTGATAAACATTCCATAGGATAAATCTGCGTTAGGGACTTTTATTTTGCTTAAATCTTTGTTTGAGAAATGATAACCAGATTTATTGAGAAGAGTTATTGCATTACTTGCTGCAAGGCTGATTAGATCTGACTTTTTGGACTCTGAAACGATTTTGTAAAGAACTTCTTGTGCATCTTCTGAAAGAAAATCTGTGATGGAGCTTCTAAATTTCTTATAAGCATTTATATCAATTTTATTCAAGTAGCTTTCTTTTATGGATTCTAAATCATCTGCATTTTCCAAAATTTTTATTAGCTTCTCAGCCAAAATCAGATTAATTTGTGTTTTGCTCAGGCATGAGTTTTTGTTTTGGGAAAAATCTTCAATTATGCTAATCTTTTCTTTTATTTGAGATAAAGAGTCAAATCCTTTTTTCTCTTCAAATTTATTGCTCGAGCTTCTTTTATTAACTGTATTTAGCTGCATAATTTGTTTAATTAAAGAATGCCTTGCACATTTTTTGAGACTATCTTGGAGTTCTATAAGCTCACCTCGAAGGAAATTTAGCCTAAATTTGATCAGTTTTCTTTTGTTATAAAGCTGTTGGTAAAGTGTTTTAATTTCGTTTTCTTTTGTTTCAATTGCTTTTATTGAATCATTACTGATTAACTCTGCTTTTCTATTAACATGCATATTTATTATATTATCTTTATTTTGAAATAAGTAGAATTCTCTTAACTTGCGTTTGATTGTGTAAATATTTATTAATTTTGATCAGATAAAAAACTCTTTCTAATCGACAATTCATTTCTTATAGCTGATTTCCATTGAGAAAGAGTATATCAAACTATTTTATATTTTCTTTTAATTCTATATAATGAAGTTGCTGCCAAAGCGATCTTATATTATAGTCATGCAATTTTATTTTGTGCTTAATTAAATTTTATCTGATTAAATAAAAATTTCATATATAAACAGTAAATAAATTTAATCAAACTATTTATTGATAATTTTTTAAGCTAAATATTAAATTCCCATATCTTAACGATTCCATCTTCATCTCCACTAATGATTAAATTTCCTCTAGGTGAGAAATTAATAGATTTCACAGGCTTTTTATGAGCAGCTATCTTTTTAACTACTTCTCAAGAAAAATAATCTCATATTATTATGTTTCCTTTTTCATCACCAGCAATAATGTTTTTTCCATCTCTTGTGCATACCAATGCTTTTATTTCATAATCAGCAGAAATTTCTTTTATTTTTATAATTTTATTTTCGTTTTGTTTTATATCTCCAAAACATCACACTTCTATTTTAAATTTTTCCTTAACTGAAATTAAAAGGTTCTCAAAAT
The DNA here is from genome assembly GCA_949751825.1 of Blepharisma undulans. Classification (NCBI taxonomy): domain Eukaryota; phylum Ciliophora; class Heterotrichea; order Heterotrichida; family Blepharismidae; genus Blepharisma; species Blepharisma undulans. The sequence goes on from CATKHM010000027.1 coordinate 52,186, forward strand.
AGGAAAGACTAAATAAACTTGAATTGATTGTTTCATTTTCAAAGAACAATTGCTGACTGTCTACCTTTCAAATTTTGATATTGCATTGACTATCTATAGCAAAAATAAGATTTCCACAACGTGACCAGTGACATTTTTTAAATTCAATACTATCATGCTCGGAGTTTAATCTGAAAAGAATTTGATTTTTATCAATATTCCATATGTCTATATATTTTGAATTGCCGCAAACAGCAATATTTCTACCATCAGGAGAAAATTCGATTCATTCAGGTCTTGAAGAGGCTTTGATAACATTATATTCATGATCATCATAAACATTCTCGATCTCGATATTATCTCGATTTATTAATGCAACAAAAGTCCCTGATAAGGCAAAGCATTCATAAGTCCTAAATTCTTTTAAACGTTTTTTATTTTCTGTTGAAAATATAAAGGATATTCCCAGGTTACACTTTATAGTATAAAATGCACCATCATCTGAAAAAGAAGCCATGTCAATATTGAATAAATAAGTGAAATCAAAACCATCATAATGTAGAGGAAATTTTCGTGATTTTAAATTTTTTTCGGAGTCTTTTGTTATTCAATAATTTTCATACGGAAAAAAATCAATAAATTTTTCCTTCATTGGCAAATAATTGTCATTATTTCAGAGGTCATGAATTTTTGAATATAAATTATTATCCTCAGCTAAATATCTTCCACAAACAGAAAACGTATAAAAAGCATCTGTTGAAAGATAAATATTTGTAATTACTTCCAATTTTTCTATGGAATAAAGATAGGCTTTAAAATTACGATGAGAAATAATTGTATATTTGCGATTGAAAGATATTATTGGATTTTTTGATTTTCTGCAAGCGATGCTATTTACTTTGGTTTTTGACAATAAATTTCATATATTTAAAGCTCCCTTATGCCAAGTTATCAAATTTTTCCAAGATGATAAAAAACTCACTCATTTTAAATCTGGATCTAGCCACATAATTTCATTGATTATTTCTTTTGTTTTTAAGCTAACAATTTTCAAAAAATTTCCATGATCTCTCGATTTACAAACCAAGCAGAGATAATTATTACAAGCTGAAAAGTTGCAGAGCTTTACGGAATGAAATTTTGCCAATTGAAGCATTGCAGATGCACCTCACAAGATTATTGAATTATTGCTTTCATGAGAAATTAAATAACTCCCATTATCAGAAAACAACAAAAAGTCAACATCATTAAACAATAACATAGATCCAGCAATTTCTTGGTAAGTTTTTGAATCATATAACAGTATTTTGCGTTTTTTTGAAATTGCAATAAATCTTCCACATTGAGAAAATTTTAAAAGTTCAGCGTTTTCTACTATGTCGGATATAAGTCTTATACCAAAATCAATATTGTTCATATTGCAGTTTCTGAAATTCGAATCATAAATCTTACCTTTGCAAAAATTAACCCCAGAAAGATTGCTTCACTCAAAATTAACGGAAATAAATATTCCATATGATAAATCTGCATTGGGAATTTTTATCTTGCTAAAATCTTGATTTGCAAATGAAAATCCAGATTTGCATAGCAGCGTAATTGAGTTACTTGCAGCTATGCTTATTGTTTCTGAATGTTTTGATTCTAAAATGATTTTATAAAGCAATTCCTTATTGCATTCTGTAAGACTTTCTAAAATACAACTTCTGATGCTTTCTTTTGAGGCCAATTCAATTTTATTCAAATAGCTATCCTTTATCAATTCAAGATTAACTGGTAAGCTTTCAACTATTTTTTTAGCCAAAATCTCATTAATCTGGTCTGTAATAAGACATTCATAAGAAAATTTAATTCTGCATAAAATTAAATTTTTGGGTTCCTACCAACCTGGAGAGTTTACAAAATAAAATTAGTATTTTCTTGTCATTTATCTTAAATTACATTTTACTTTTGTTAATTTAATCCAAAATAGCCCAACTTAAGTCTTTTGCTTCATGAAATTCAAATAAATATTGGCATAATAAAGAATTTCATTATTTTATTGTATAATAAAAGAGTTATTTCTGCTTATTCAGGAGCTTGCTATTTTTTATTTTTGATTTTTCAATTCAAGGAGATAAAATATTAATATACAACTTATCAAAAATATTTTATAAATGATTTGCTTGTTAATTTATCTAATAGTTCAAGTTTTCAGCCAAGAAATTGCATGCAATTTAAATGAATGCCCTCCAGTGATCGTAATTATTATATAGCAAGGCGATGGCAATTGTGATCTAAGCTGTATGAACCCTTATTGCAACTTTGACTCAGGAAACCTTTTCACAGATGCGAATTATTACTTGAAATCTGACTGTTATGAGCAATGCCTAAAATCAGTATTCTTCTGTAGGCCTTGAGCTCCTATACACTGTGAAACTCAGCAAGTGAATTGCTATACTCCTTTATGTGGCTTTAATTTTGGCTCATGTGGTTTTTGTTCTCCTTCATGCGCGACTTATGTTATTGGAACTTATATTTGCGACCAAGACTGCAACTCAACATCATGCTTTTACAGTCCTTGGCTATGTGACACATGCTCTTCTCATGGATGCAATTCTACTATTTGAGGAGATGGAATCTGCAATAAAGAATGTGAAAATCCAGAATGCAAATTCGATAATTTCGATTGCCTTAATTCCACTTGTGCTCCTAATTGCAATACTTGAATGGTAAATAATTCTATATGTGATGAAGCCTGCTATGTAGAAGAATGCAATTATGATGGATCTGACTGTGATTGTGCTCCTGGTTGTTTTGAATCTTTATTAATAAATGAAATTTGTGACGAGTCTTGTAATAATAAAGCTTGCAAATTCGATAATGGGAAATGTGGGTACTGTGCAAGCAACTGCTTCTTAGATATGCTAATAAATGGCGTGTGTGACGATAATTGCAATAATTTTGATTGCAAATTTGATAATTATATTTGTGGATGCTCAGAAAACTGCCATATTGAGGATTATGGAAAGTGCAAGCCAGAGTGCTTGATATCAGATTGCCGCTGAGACCAGATAAGCAGTGAGGACGATAAAAGATGCGAAGAAAGAGATGTGGTTTTATATTCTCTATATAGACAAATAATGAGAAACAATTTGAATGATCCAGTGCCTTCAGAAGATTTTATAGATCCTGATTATAATTGTACATTAATACTATATGATGACGGGAATTGCTACCCTGAAAAATATAGCATTCTCTGTGATTGATCTGATAAAATAGCAATAGATCAATGCTTTAATCTTGCTGTTTTATTCGACCATTGTCAATATAATTTATCATGTTCAGTTTATGATGATTATAACTTAGCATTGTTTATAAATTTATTAGGGATTGAAATAGGATATACAGATCAGCATAAGCAAGAAAATTCTGATTTCTATATTTATCATGTAACTTCTCTCCAAAAAAGTCTTTTTCCATCTGGAGATGGAAGTTTCTCTTCACCATTTGAGACTCTTGATTATGCTTTACAGAGTATCGGAAATTTATCAAATCAAATTAATATTTTATTATTGGCAAATGATGGAAATTATTCTTTATCTTACTGCGATGCATTTTCATTATTTAATGATATTTCAATTACTACTTATGATGAAAACAAAGTTTTCATAAAAATTAATGGATGAGAGAAGGTATCTTGCGAATTTATTGGCTCTGTAAAATTTGAAAATGTGATTTTTGATGGTAGTGAACAGTATATTACTTGCAATGACACTGAATATTGTGAATATTGTTCATATAATATTTATAATTCTGATGGATAGTACTACAATGATAGAAATCAGTCTGTTTCACAAAATTTACCAAATAGTTACTGTGAAGAAGATGATGGCTTATCTGATTTTAGTCTTTTTAAAATGCAAAATTGTAAATTAGTATTGAAAAATGTATGAATACAAAATTGGAGATTTAATTATGATTCAATTATAACTGGTTCTGGGTCTTTAGAACTATATAACGTTCATTTTGATAATATTAAATTAAAAGGACAAGAACAAAATGCAGTTATAAAAAATACAGGATTTGATATTTTTTATATTGGTGGATCAGTGAAAAGGTTAAATAATGGATATGAGCTGGGAGACTCCATTGATTTTAGAGGATTTTTATATTCTACTTATTCATCAGCTTCGATTGTCATAAAAAATGTGGATTTCAAATACAATTTAGTTTATCTAAGCTTGGAAAGTTCTTTATCAAGTGCATCTCTGATTTATATAAATAAAATGGAAACTATTGAAATAGAAAATTGCACTTTTATGTATAATTTTTGTGAAAAAGGGTTATTTTATACAGAAATCGATATTGCAAGTAATGGAAATAGCCGTAATGAATCTTCATTTATATCGTATTTGAGGCTTACTCATATATATGTTCATGATGTAAGTTTTATATCAAATTATGGTAATCTTGGACTTATCCATATTGATATGTTGGGCAGACTTTTAAATATACATATGCACAATTTGACAATTGAAGAAAATGGAGCAGAAAATGATTCATTGATATGGATCAATAACCCTCAAATTTTAGATGAGTACAAAACTCAAATAACAAGCAGCTTGCTAATGTCTAACAATAATATAGTTCCAGTGATTTTATTGCCTAGATGATGCAAAATGACTAATCTTACCTTTAAAAGCAACCATGCTCAGGCTCTAATAACAACAAATAATTTGGTGAATTTTGATTTAAAAAATTTGATTATTGACTCAAATGGATCACCAGAGGAAGATAAAAATATAAATACTTTACTTTTTGATTATTTTATAAATAACCGAGATTCTGAAAATTTGTATATTAGTAAAAGAAAAATAAATCCAATTGCAATTGACTGTGATTATATGGTGTCTTTATCAAATTCTTACAATTTAGATATTATACCACTTTCAATTACCAATAATATATGTAGAAAGTCTTCTCCAACTTATTTTGTTTTAAATTCAGATATTGAAGATTTATCTGCAATTACCTGTATTGGGAATTTTGGCAATGGGATTTCACCTATATGTTTTTATTTGACAGGTAATTATGATAGGAAGATAACTGACTCAACTTTTGAAAATAATAAAAATAATCATGTTTCTGGTAATGGAGTAATTAAAATAGAGGGCGAAAATGAATTATATATCGCAAATAGTTTGTTTATAGATAATTCTGCAGGTTTGGCGGCTACTGTCTATTTCACAGGTAAAAGTGTTTATATTGATTCTTCAGATTTTGAATCAAATGAATCAAGATTAGGAAGTGGGGGAGCAATTTTTTTTGTTTTTGCTTCTGATAGTGGAAATGGATCATTCATGGCTTCATCAAGTAATTTTAAGGATAATTCAGTTCATGTGAATGGTGGTGCTATATATGCAGAAACAAAGTCAATAACACCTTTTGTAGTGGATTTTGTCATTTCTGAAACAAATTTCACAAGAAATTATGCCTCTTATGGCTCAGCTTTATATTTAGATAGATCAGTCTCTTTATCTCAAAGCTCTATCATAAATTATTCAAAGTTTAATGAAAATATCTCCAAGACATCAGGCACTATCGCTTTATATTATTTTAGCGGGATTTTATCTATCAGATCCTGCAATTTCTCTGAAAATTCTTCTAATTTTGGTGCAGTTTTTCAGATTGATATACCTGACGACAGCAATAAATTAAGCTCAAAAGCAATAATTGAGTTATCTTCTTTCTTAAATAACCGTGGCAACTCTATTATAAATGTCGACAACCAAAATATGAATTCAACAATAATAACAAGAAATTGCTTGTTCGAGTATAATCATGGTACTGCTATTTCCTTGGATTTTGATTATTTTTCTGACTATGGATCAATTTTTCAACACAATTCTGCAAGCTTTGGGTCATGTTTTTTCCTTCAGAACTCTGCTATTGTGCATGCAAATTCTCAATTTTTAAATAATACAAGTGATAAATACGGAGGAGTCATAGCAATGAGTTTTAGGTCAGTTTTTTACTGTGATAGTTGCATTTTCATAGAAAATAATGCTGTTAATGGTTACGGAGGAGTATTGGATTCTGAACAGGAATCACAATTTTTTATATCAAACTCAATATTCTTGAAAAATTGATCTGGAAAAGATGGATCTGCTATTTCTTTATTTAATTGTAATACAACTACTTCATATGTGGCATTTTCACAATTTTCAAAAAATCATGCTGAAGGATCTGGGCTGATTACTTTGATAAATTCAAAAATCGAATTATTATCATCAAATATCAATGAAAACTCTGCAAAAGGCTATGTAGCAGGAATAAAATTAACATTTTCTGTTGCTAGTATTACTAATTTAATATTTGAAGATCAGAAGAGTATTTCCGGAAATTTCATATATTTATTTTCTCAAAGCAGTGCAAATATTCAAAATTCAACGTTCCGCAAAGGCAGTTCTTCAGAGAACGGAGGCGCAATATACTTAAGCTCCAGTACACTTTTTGTAAATTCTTCATATTTTAGTCAATTGTCATCACTCAAAGGAGGGGCAATTTATGGAACATTTGAAAGCAGAATAAGCATAATAAATTCTCAGTTTCATGAAGTAAATAGCTTTATTGCAGGAGGTATCATAAATGCTGATCAATCAACTCTATATATTGAAAATTCAACTTTTTCTCAATTTTCTTTGACTGGAATATATGGAACACAGTTGAAAAATTTGCAAATAAAAAACTCAGGATTCAGCAATGGTTCAGGAGTTAATGGTGGAGCTGTATATTGCGACTCATGCAGCTCAATCAGCATTGCATCATGCGATTTTAATAATAATAGTGCATCTTTATATGGAGGAGCATTGTTTTTTATTAGTGCTGACGAAACAATCGATATGGTTGGCATAAGTGAAACCACATTTGATAGTAATATTGCTCAAAATGGAGGTGCTATTTGAATAGATAATGCTGGAATAAATATTTATCTATCAAATTTCAAGAAAAATAAAGCAATTTCTAATAAAAACGATCAAACAGAATATGGAAATGGAGGAGGAATTAAAATGAGTTGTTCTGATGCAAAAGCTTGCAATTTTGTCATTTATAAGAATAGTTTTATTGAAAATATTGCAAAATTTAATGGTGGAGCAATTAGCTGAAATGACAGAGTGCCTAAGTTGTTCAATAATTATTACCAAGGCAATTCTGCTGAGTATGGACAAGACATTGCTTCGTTCCCTATCAAACTTATGCAAGTAAACGAAGATGGAAGCCTAATTGAATATAAAAGAAGGCGTTTGACTACTCCTGTATCTAATTTTACTCTAACCCAAGTAGCATCTGGACAAAAAATAATTAGTCCTTTGCTTATTGCTTTGGTTGACGATATGAATAGCATCATTAAAACTGATAATTCCAGTGAGGCTACTTTACAAGCTTCTGCTTCATCAACTCAGATTTCAGGAAATTCCAAAGTTACTGCTATTAAAGGAATTTTTAATTTTTCAAATATAGTTATTTCTGAAGAGCCAGGAACTGCTATACAAATAGTCGCAATTTCTTTAGCGATAGATTTAGATAAAATAAAAAAATCAGGAGAATCCTTTTATAGTCAAGGTTTGAGTTTTGATGTAAATATGCGTTCATGTGAACTAGGAGAAGTGAAATCAGGAAAAAACTGCCAGGTGTGTCCAGAAGGATTTTACAGCTTAAATCCAAATTTAATATCATGTCTACCTTGCCCAGACAGAGCTGAATGCTATGGAAATTATACGATGGTCCCAAAACCTGGATATTGAAGAGATAATATGTATACAGATAAATTTTGAAAATGTCCATATTCCAAAGCTTGCTTGGGTTCACCTGATAAACAAAATATTTCGTATACAGGAGAATGCGATAAAGCTTATAGAGGCAATATGTGCCAAACTTGCAATATTGGATATTCTCATACAATGTATAGCAAATGTGAAGAATGTCCTGGAATTAAAACCAATATTATTGCATTATCAATAATCACATTTTCACTTATAATTTTTTTAATTTTTATTGTCAAAACAACAAGAAAATCTGCTTTTAAGCCAAAATCACTTGCATCAGTTTACTTCAAAATATTTTTAAACTATGCCCAAACAGTTATTTTGGTATCAAGTTTCAAGCTGAATTGATCAGAAGAAGTTTTAGAACTTTTCAAAATTCAAAATAACACCGATTATATTTACCAACAAATTTATTCATATCAATGCTTATTAAGAACTGAAAAATCTGTTGATTTGGTATATTTTCGGTCGCTAATAATAATTGCAATGATTCCATTTGCAATGCTGCTTTTATCATTTTTATTTTGATTGATTTTCAAATTGGTCAAAAAAACATATAAAACATTTTGAGATGATTTTATCTCCACAAGCATTATTTTGCTATTTTTAATAAATCCAAGTATTGTTAAAAAAATGTTCGCTTCTATGAATTGTACGGAAATTAACCCTGGAGAATATTGGCTTGAAGAAAATCTGAATATTAGATGCTGAAACTATGATCATATATTTTATATGCTGAGTGTTTCTTTACCAACTACTATTATTTGGGGATTGATCCTTCCAACAGTTTGCTTAGTAAATATTATCAGAAATAAAATAAAACTTGATGATATAAATGTTCGATTACGATATGGGTTTTTATTTAATGGTTTTCAAAAAAAGTATTTTTACTGGGAATTTATAATTCTGTATAGCAAGATTATTCTGATTTTTTGCACAGTTTTTCTTACAAAAATCTCGGTAAAACTTCAAGCACTTATAGTAGCCATTATAATTACAGTTTATTTACGTTTGCAATATTCAAATAACCCTTATACAGAGCCAAAATTAAACCATATGGAACTATTTTCTAAAATAGTTTGTGTAATTACTATTTATAGTGGACTTTATTATTTAATGGGTTCATTGAATGGAGGAGCTGTATATTTTTTCTACGCACTGATAATTATATCAAACCTTCTTTTTGTGGTTTATTGGACGTTTTATATCCTCAAATCGATTTCTCTTATATTAATCACTAAATTCAGGAAATGGAGAAATAAAAATAAAATTCCAAGTAAGGCTCAAGACAGCGATTTCAGCAGTAAATATTCTGAAAGCCAAATATCTCATCAAATAAATGTATCACTTGCATCAAATATAAAATTAATTGAAGAGCAAGTAATTTTTTCAAGTGAGAATAATGATAGTCAAATTGAAGAAAGCTTTAAAATCAAATAATAAAATATCTCTAATATAAATTCAAATTCATAAATTGATAGCATCTTAATTATTTAAATATTATTTAATGGAAAACCGTTGACAAGTATTCAATTGAAAGACTTAATCAAGTAATTAAGGAATAATAAACTGGCTTTATAAATAAATCTGATTGCAAATAATAATCAAGTCATAAATTCAGTGATATTAATTTTTAAAAATATGTTTGAAGACATAAACACATAATAAAATCACTTCAATAAATGCAGATAATTTATCGAACAGTTTATATTTAGCATACAATTATAAACCGCATAAATTATTTATGATGAATAGACAGATAATAATTATTATACAAAAATTTAATATTAAATATAAATTAGAATCATCAAGAAAATAATTATTTGCTTAAATGCATATTAAAAAATTCGCTTATATCAGCAAGAACTTATAATTATATCTCTTTCTAATTTTCATATGTTTCCTAAGATTAAAAAACTCTCTCACGGCTTACTTGTTGATTTCAAGTTGCAAAATTGGTTTTTATGTCAAAATTTTTAATAATTCTATCTGAAAGTACTTCAAATATATATATATATACCTTAATAATTAGATAATCAAAAGATAGCACCAATTCAAATAAGTCTAATTTAAAAATTCAGCTTTAGTCTGAACGATATCTTTGGCGATTTCTTAATTATAGTGTTTTTTTTTTCTTCACAATCTACTGTATAAAATATTCATCAATATAAATTGCTTTAATGAGTCTCAGTATAATTCTATATACTCTTTTTGGGCAATATGAAATATATTTGCTAAATCCATGCTATCTACTTCAAGAATAATTTAATTAGAATTTAATCTATCAGTTAGCTTTGATAATAATTATAATTAAAATGTATTTTATACATCTCTGGAGACACTATTTATGATTAGTTTTACTATCCAATTTTACACAAGTGTTTTCTATTTGCTCTCCTGGCTGTTTTGATTATATGCTAGGAGATGGCCTTTGTGATGAAAATTGTGATAATTGAGACTGCGAACTTGACAATCATGACTGTGGACAATGTGCATCTGGATGTTTTCCAATTATGCTTGGAGATGGAGTCTGTGACTTTGAATGCGATAACGAGGACTGTTTGTATGATTATAATGATTGCCAATGTGCAGATGACTGTTTGGTGACTGAATATGGAAGCTGCAAACCAGAATGCTTAGTACAAAGCTGCAACTGAGATAAAGTTAGTCAATATCCGGATATGTGATGCCAAAATACTTCTTTGGCGATTTTTTCTTCATATCAGCAAATCATTCGAAAGGATCTCAATTATGTAGTGCATATAGAAGATTGCTATGAAGCTTCAAATTATAACTGCACACAAGAAAAAGCTTTATCATTGTCTGAATGCTATGAAGAATGCAATATTTTTGAATGTAACTATGCAAATGGAAATTGCGATGAGTTATTTCCGACTTGTACACGTCCATATAATAATTCATATGGATGCCTTTTTTGTAGTGTACGAACGAAATATATTTTAACGTATCAAGGTTGTTTGACAATGCAAGATTTTTCCTTTTCCTCAATTTTACCAGACAAACAATTAATAAGCGTACCTTTTATTGATACTTCTTCAGCACAAAATCCTCATATTTATTTCGTAAATAGTAGTGCTTCAGAAGTTGGAGATGGCACTCACGTTGATCCTTATTCTTTTACAGATATTTATAAAATTCACCATAATTATGCTATAGTTTACTTATTGGATGATGAAAATTTTTTTTTGAGCACTCCATTTCCCAGTTGAGAACTGACTTTTGATTATCAAAAAAACTTTGCAAATATTCTTTTAGATAGTTTCAAACAAAAACATATCAAAATAACCACACTTAACAACGAAAAAGTGAGCCTAAAAAGACTTAGTGATAATTATAAGAACAATTCAACATTTTGGTTTTCATTGAAAAATGTGCCACGCCTTGAAATAAATAATGCTATCTTTGACTGGAAAAATACTATTTCATCATGCAATGAAAAAAATTATTGTGACTATTGCCCATCAATTACTTATGATTCAAATACAAATATCACTTATAATGATAGAGGAGAAATTATAAATAATTTTTTATCATTAGCCTGATGTATGTATGAAAAAAATATCAACTTTTTTGAGGTTAGAAATAGCAATTTGATCCTTAATAATGTCATTTTTGTCAATTTTAGAAACGGATTTAATTCGCTTATATATGTAGAAAACGGAAATGTAACTCTGAATAATGTCACTTTTGACAATATAAAAGTCTATGACGGAGAAGAATCAGCAGTAATAGTATGAAATAGCACAAATACTGGGCAATATGGCTCTGGAAGTCTTAAATATGAAAATGGTCTTGTTAATAGGCTTAATAATGGGTATGAAATCAAAGACGCTATTAATACTAAAGGATTTTTGTATGCAATTAATATTACCTCAGCTGTATTCAAAAATGTGGAATTTAGAAATAGCTTAATATTAAAGCAATCTCAAGAAAGAAGAGTTCGTGCTTCCTTGTTGTCTTTGAATTTATTTCAGGAGCTAAAAATTGATTCTTGCAATTTTATATACAATTACTGCCATTCAGGAATTATCAATATCGATCAACGAAATAATTATTATCAAACGGATATTGATGAGTTAGGAGAAATTATTTATTCAAAACTTAACAATATTTATATTAAAAATTCCAATTTTTCTTCGAATTATGGAATAACAGCAGGAATCTTGTATGCAGTTTATGAAGATGAAATCCAAAACTGATTTATTGAAAATTCTTCTTTCACCATGAATGGCATTGAAGAGGGATCAATGATTCATCTGGAAAGCAAAATTTTAAATACAAATTATTTAGAAGATACTATTATAAATATTACTATGCCTGATGGAACCACAGTATTATCAAAATATTTAGCAAAGTGAGGGAAAATTCACAGCTCAAATTTTACTGAAAACTATTCTGGAGGAAATGGTATCCTAGAAATCATTAAAATGATAAATATTGAGTTTAAAGACATTAAAATTATATCAAATGGTATTGCTACAGATGAAGATGTTAATATTAATTCAATTCTGCTGAAACATTATATAGAAGAGCCAACACTCTATCCTAAACTTCTAGTAATAAATCCTCAGCAACTAAATTGTATGGCATTGTCATCAATTTCAGAGTCAATAAATTTCTATATGGAATCAGTACACATCCAAAATAATTATTGTAAAAATCATTTACCAAGCATTATCATTTCAAACTCTGAAAATTTTACTATTGAAAATTCTTATTTTTCTGGCAATAGTGGTTCAGGAAGTAATGGAATATGCTTAACCATGAATGATGACTCTTTAACAACTATCAAAAATTCTGAATTTCACTCAAATAATAACAGTCTTTCAGGCGGTTCAGGAGTAATAAATTCTGCATCTAACTTAATCATAGAAAATTGCATTTTTTCTAAAAACATTGGTGCAGGTGCATTATATTTTAGTGGAAAGAGTCTAAATATTTCATCATCTCATTTTGATTCTAATAGCTCACCCAATTCTCATGCTGGCGGCGTATATTTTTTAATTGATTCAGAGATTATTGAAGCCTTGTCTCTATTTATTTCAGATACAATTTTTTCCAATAACTATTGCTACCTTTATGGAGCTGCAATTTATATCCATAAAAGCAGCCCTTTGGACTCTATCTTATCTATATCTCTTATTAACACAAATTTTTCAAATAATCAAGCTCTCAGTGGATCAGCAATTTATATCGACAATAGTGTTCCGATATCTTCAGCTTCATTTATAACAAGTTGCTGATTTAAGGAAAATCAAGCAAGGTTTTCTGCTGCTTTAATAGCTTTTTTTGCATACGGAGTACTTAATTTTGATAAATGCTATTTTATTAGAAATAAAGGAACTTTTAGTTCTGCATTAAGCATAGATATTGGAGAAAATGTTGAAGATAAACCATCTAAAATTTATATAAACAATTGCGTCTTTGAGTTTAATTCAGGAAATGCAACCATATCACTTGAAAACAAAAGTGTGAATTCGACTGTAGAAATATCTGAATCTTTATTTGAATATAATATAGGGTCAATATTTTCGCTTAATAATGACTACGTCTCTGATAGAAATTCCAAAGTTCAACATAATTATTCACCTAATTCTGGTGGGGCTTTAAATATAAAAAATTCTGCAATATTTTATTCTGAAGGTACTGTTTATTTAAACAATACCAGCGAGCTTAATGGTGGTGTTGCTTTAATTAGCTTGGAATCTCAATTTTTTTGTCGTTCCTGTGTATTTATCAAAAATTATGCTGGGTCCTCAGGAGGTGTTATATATTCAGATACCGATGCCCAATTTTTCATTATTAATTCCATTATAAAGAAAAATTCTTGCAAAAATTCTGGGTGTGTTGCAGCTTTGATAAGTACTTCAGCTTATTCTGTTATAAATGGCTCTGAAATAATCGAAAATTATGCATATAATGAGGCAACATTATCTCTTTCTTCATCAAAAATTCTGATTTCTTCGACAAAATTTGATAATAATTCAGCTCTGAAAAATCCAAGCATTGAACTTGAGGACTCTTATATAACAATTGTAAATTCAGAATTTTCCAATCAAAGCGGAGATCAAGGCTGCTTTCTTATATTAAGCACGAGTTATGCAAAAATAGAAAATAGTAACTTTTCTGATGGATTTTCAGATAAATCTGGAGTTGCTATTCGTGCTACTTCTAGCTATTTGAATATTTTATCTTCAAATTTTTCTGGACTTTATACAAATGCAGGTGGAGGAGCAATATATTTGTATGACGAAAGCACCATTTCTGTAAAAAATTCATTATTTTTAAACACGAATTGCTCTTTTGATGCATCTTCAAGCGAAATTTCTATAAAAGATACATTATTTAAAAATTATTCAAATTCAGCTATATTAGCAACAAATGTGGACTTAGAAATTACCAATTCAGAGTTTTCAGATGGATTTGGATTATATGGAGGTGCTGTTTTTTGCTCAAGGTGTTCAAAAGTTTCAATCAATTTTTCTTCATTTTCTAATAATTTTGCTGATTATGGTGGAGCAGTTTATATTGAAAATGACGAAGACCACCCTGAATTTTACCAATTTATGATCACTTTTTCATCATTTGTATCTAATTCAGCAGGCAATGGTGGTGCAGTTTGAGCAAATAATGTGAACTTGCAAATCAATTATACAAAATTTATAGGAAACTATGCAGAAGCTTTGCAAACCAAAAGTGAAGAAAATATAGTTGATGGAATAGGAGGAGCAATAAAAATAAGCTGTTCAGGATCTATTTCTATTTGCCATTTTGATATATTTTCAAACAATTTTAGCAATAACACTGCAACTTATAAAGGCGGAGCCATCAGTTGAGATGACTCAAAACCTTCATTTGATAGCAATATTTTTCAAAACAATTCAGCTCAATATGGTAATGATATTTCATCATTTTCTGCTATCATTATTTTCCTTAATAGCGACAATAAAAAAAATTCTGATGTGAATGCAATCTCTGATAATCGTTCTACCTTGACATTAACGAATATTGGCTCTGGGCAAGAAAATAATCCCAAAATTAAATTTGCTTTGGTAGATGACCTCTATCAAATAGTAACAACAGAAACTAATAGCCAAGCGCAGATGCAAGCAATTAATGATGATGTGATTGTTTCTGGTATTTCAATGGCTGAAGTAAAAAATGGGATTTTTGAATTTGAAGGATACGTAATAGTAGCAAAGCCAGGCTCGTCAGCTCAAATTAAAATAATAGCATCAGCTATTGATACGTCAAAATCCAATATTTCATCCAATTATATATCTATATCAGACAGTTTTTTAATTAATGCAAATTTTAGGCTTTGCAAAGTTGGGGAAGCAACTATAGGTTTCAGCTGTGAAGTTTGTCCAGAATTTTATTATAACATTGATGCTGATGAATCAAAATGTCTAGATTGTCCTTCTTCTGCTATTTGTTATGGAAATTATACGATGGTTCCAAAAGCAGGATATTGAAGAGATAATAATCTTACAGATAAATTTTGAAAATGTCCTTATCAGGCTGCTTGTTTGGGATCTCCTGATATTTCTAATATTTCTTTTACAGGAGTTTGCAAAGAAGGATATGAAAGTAATATGTGCAATTCCTGTCAGAATAATTTCTCCAGATTATTTAAAAATCAATGTGAGCATTGTCCTGATGTAGTCAGCAATATATTCAGATGGTTTGGAATTTTTATGGTAAATCTATTTATTTTAGTATTTATTTTACTTTTTGAACCTAAATCATATTTGCCAATTTATATCAAAATATTTTGGAATTATTTACAAACCATGATCATTATTGCTACATTTAATTTGAACTGGCCCACATTGGTGAATAAAATGCTTTATATCCAGACATGTATTGACTATATTAGCACTCAAATGTTTTCATTCGACTGCATTTTGCAATCTTCTGAGCCAAAACATAAGATTTATTATGATAAAATCATTATTACAAGTTTAATCCCTTTTTTCTTTTTATTTATAGCTTTAGCAATATGGTGAGTTATTTATTTGATAAAAAGAAAAAAATTTGAGCAATTCATAAACGATTATATATCCACATGCATTGTTTTGATGTTTTTAATTAATCCAAGTATAGCGAACACACTCTTTAATATTTATAGCTGCAAAGAAATTAATTCTGGTGAGTTTTGGCTTAATGCTGACCTCGGGATCCAGTGCTGAAATCGCGATCATTTCTTTTATGCATTTTTATTAGCTTTTCCAACAATTTGTATATGAGTTATTGCTGCTCCTATGCTTTGCTTGGCAAATTTGATTAAAAATAGGGATTTCCTGGATAAAACTTGAATCAGGCTAAGATATGGGTTTTTTATCAATGGATATAATATAAAACGTTTTTATTGAGAGTTTGTGATTTATTATTATAAAATTATTTTAATAGCTTGTTCAGCATTTTTGTCAAATGTATCAATAAATGTGCAAGCAATTACATTGGCCATCTTGGTGGTTTTATTCTTGCATATTCAAGCTAAAAATGAGCCATATTCAGAAAAATTTTTCAATAGAGCAGAGATTTATTCGAGAATTGTCTCTTTGATTACAGTTTTGGCTGGCATTTTCTTTTTGACAGATGATTTAGATACAGTTAGTGCATGATTGTTAATATTTTTTGTAATTATTTCAAATTTTGGTTTTACGCTTTATATCATATGAAAAGTTTTGATTCAATTCTCGATTGTTATACGTATATTAAATATTTTTTATGCTGGAAGAAGAATGGCATATGCAATCCAAAATATACCAGAAGAAAATTTCCAGGATTCAAAATTAAATAGCAACCAAAGTAAAGATGTGATGGGAAATTCTGCGATAATTAAGGAAATTACCTCAATTGAGAAAGATCCTTGCCCTTCAGAGAATAGCATTTTTATAGAAAATTAAAGAATCAAGAGTAGTTAAACTCAAAATGAAGATAAGATTTTCATTTAATATCAGTAAAAATGAATATTAACCATATTTATTAAAATGTTTATTAAACTGTTATTCATTATTTGCTTCATTGTGAAAATTATTTCATGATGCAAACTTCAATCAATTTTAAGAAAAATATTAATTGATATTTTTAATTAAAGATTAACTTTCCATATTTTAGCGAACCCATCTTCATCTCCACTAATGATTAAATTTTCTTTGGATGAGAAATCAATAGATCTCACAGGCTTTTTATGAGCAGCTATCGTTTTGACTACTTCTCCTGAAGAATAATCTCATATTATTATGTTTCCTTTTTCATCACCAGCAATAATGTTTTTTCCATCTTTTGTCCATACCAATGATATTATTTCATAATCGGCAGAAATTTCTTTGACTTTTATAATTTTATTTTCATTTTCTTTTATATCTCCAAAATGTCACACCTCTATTATATTTTTTTGCTTAATTGAAATAAAAAGGTTTCTAAAATAGGAGAGGCTAATTAAATTTGAATTGATTTTTTCTTTTTCAAACAATAATTCCTGAATGTCTACCCTTCAAATTTTTACATTGCATTGATTATCGATAGCAAAAATAAGATTTCCACAACGTGACCAGTGGCATCTTTTAAAATTTATACGGTCATGCTCAGAATTCAAACTGAAAAGTATTTGATTGTTATCAATATTCCATATATCTATATATTTCGAATTGCCGCAAACAGCAACATTTCTACCATCAGGAGAAAATTCGATTCATACCGGCCTTGAAGAGAGTTTGATGGTATTGTATTTACATTTATCATAAATGTTCTCAATCACGATTTCATCTCAATTTAATGCTGCAACAAAAGTGCCTGATAATGCAAAGCATTCATGAGACATAAATACATTTAAACGTTTTTTATTTTCTGTTAAAAATACAAAGGCTGCGCCCACGTAACATAATATTACATAAAATGCACCATCATCTGAAAAAGAAACCATGTCAATATTGAATAAATAAATCAAATCATTGCCATCATAATACAGAGGAAATTTTTGTGATTTTAATTTTTTTTCGGAGTCTTTTGCTATTCAATAATTTTCATATGGCAAAAATTCAATAAATTTTTCTTGCACTGGTAAGTAATGGTCATGGTTTCAGAGATCGTAAATTGATGAACTAGAGTCATCATCCTCAACTAAATATCTTCCACAAATAGAAAACATACAAAAAGCTTGGGTTTTGACATACATTTTTGTAACTACTTCCAATTTGTCTATGGAGTAAAGATATGTTCCATAATAATGATGAGGAATAATTGTATATTTGCGATTGAAAGATATTGTGGGATATTTTGGTTTTCTGCAAACAATCCTATGCATCTTGGTTTCTGATGATAAATTTCATATATTTAAAGCTTCCTTGTGCCAAGTTATCAAATGTTCCGAAGATGATAAAAAACTCGCTCATTTTAAATTTGGATCTAGCCACATAATTTCATTGATTATTTCTTTTGTTTTAATGCTTACAATTTTCAAACGATTTCCATGATTTTTTGATTTACAAACCAAGCAGAGATAATTATTACATGCTGAAAAGTTACATTGTTTTATAGAATAAAATTTTGTAATAAGAAGCATTGCAGATGTATCTCACAAGATTATTTTATTATTGTTTTCATGAGAAACCAGATAATTACCATTATCAGAAAACAATAAAAAATCAATAACATCTTTTTTTAATGGCATAGATCTAGTAATTTCTTGGTAAGTT
>CATKHM010000028.1:0-70543 GCA_949751825.1 Blepharisma undulans
ACCCTAACACCCTAACACCCTAACACCCTAACACCCTAACACCCTAACACCCTAACACCCTAACACCCTAACACCCTAACACCCTAACACCCTAACACCCTAACACCCTAACACCCTAACACCCTAAATAAAATTAATCATTAATTGCAATGCTTATATTTTATTAATATATTATCATGAATTAGAATGAGCATTGATTTATATAGTTGTACTTATGTATACAAAAAATATAAATAATTGAAAATCTGAATCAATTATTCTAAATTATTAATTTATTTTTTTATAAATGGATAAATCTGCTCTCTCAGAACCACTTCTTAACTTAGAGCGTGATTATTCAAATCTTATCAAGCATTCAAACCAAATATTTTCAGACGACGCTTCATCTTATCAAGAAACAAAGAATGAACCTGAGCTTTCATCTCTGAGGCATTCCATTATCGACATTTCTGTGCATATTGAGAAAAAATTGCCTCATTCTTTTAATTTACCTTTTACTATCCAAGAAATACTGCCACTTTCAGATGGAATACATTATTTAGCATCGACAAAAGAAGGCACAATTCTTTACTTGAACCCTTACGCTAGAACTTTTGATGACAAAAAAATTTCAGCTGAATCTTTTTCATTAGTTTTTTATGAAAGCGAAGGCATTGCTTATTTTTCAAGAGAAAATGAGATATTGACTGTTAAAATTCCTTCACTGGACTTAAGCAATTTTTGGACTTTTGAGGAAGGCAAAAATTTACTTGGATTAAAGCGATTTTCCGATGATAAATATATAATCGCTCATTTTAGTGATGAACTTTTGCTGCTCAGTTTGTCTGATCCCAAAAACAAAAATTTATTATTTACAGGCAATTATTTGAATCTTTCAATATCAATTAAAGGGCAAATCGCTCTTATTTCCTCAGAAAACCAACTAATAGCTCTATCAAATAAATATGAGAGGATCGGCGAAATACTGATAGACCCAGGAAGTTTAAAACTTGAGCATTCCCCAAAAGGATCAATTATTTTAATAGGCTATGAATCCAAAATATTAATTTTCAACGATGGTAGCTTGGAAAAAATCAAAGAAATCAGTATTAGTCAAAATAAGCTAGGAATTTTCACAGTTACTAGTAATGAAAACTTCATCTTATACCCAGAAAACGAAAATTTATGCTTCTATGATTTACAAAACTTTCAAATAAGAGAAACAATAAATATTGATAATTTTCCGATTTTATTTATTGGACTCAGCTCAAATAATAAGCAAATATATATAAGCGGATCCACTAGCAAATTTTATACTCTTGCTTATCCTATTTTTGATTTTCAAAATTCTATAGAAGCTGAGCGTGCTGAGCCCTTAGACGAGACAAAAATCCTTATTCGAAATGGTGAACATTTTCAGACATGAAATTTTATGAATGATGAGATCACAGATGTTGTTACTATGAAGGTTGACTATTTTGATGTTCAAAATAATGAAAATTTCTTTGTAAAATCAGGTGAAACCATGTCAAAAGTCCACATTCCAACTAGGAGCATTTCAACTGCATTTCTAGATAAAAATTTATATGAGCCTATGTATGATTGATGCTTCAGCCCTGATGGAAAATATATTGTCACTGGAAGTGCAAAAAGGCTATTTTTGTGGGATTTAGAATCTATGACCATAATAAAAGAATTTAAAGGTCATAATTCAATGACAAGAAATATATGCTATTTATCTAAATCGAATGCGCTGGCAGGAATTGCTGAAAATAGCACTCTAAGAATATGGGATTTGGAAACAACAAAAGAAATTGCAATTATTTATGAAAATGATGAGACGTACACGATGAATGTAACTCATAATGAAGTAATTATTATATTGGTTACGATAAATGGCTCAATCAATTTCTGGGATTGAAGAAAAAATATTCGGCTTCATTCGTTAAAGTGTACAATTCCAGCTATGGAAAGAGTTGTAGTTACAAAAGATGATAGATTCATGATAGGCTTCTCTCGAGATGGAAGAGTTTCTTTTATTAGCCTTGAAACTTTTAATCAACTATTTTCATATAAATATGAGGCCATGTATAATATGAATACATGTGGTGATGGGAATTATATTTGCTTCAGAGCATTGGTAACAAAAGAAAATTTTGGAGAAGTGACTCAAAAATGCATGGCAATTATTAGAGAAAATCCATTAAAAGCGAACAAGATCATATGTGCTGGACCTGGAAATAAATATGAATACATGAAATATGTATCAAAGCTACTGAACAATCAAGAAGTCGAGTATAATCCTGAGATGGACAACTGAACTATTTTCCCTTACATGATCAACACTTTTCACCTCTATGCCTATTTTAATCATCCAAACCACTTAAAATTGGCTTTAAAAATTGGTTCCTCTATGATTAATACCGTGTTCAATCAAAATCCACTATCAATTGCAATTCGCAAAGGATATTCGAATTGCATTAGCACAATCATTTTTGCCCTTGACAAATACTTGCTTACTCATCCATATTCATTGAAAAGTTTGAGCAATTTTGCCTTAGTTAAGCTAAATTTATCAAATTGTAGCTCTTTATTGAAATTTTATGATGCTATATTTAGGAAAGACACAAGTGATCACTCTGCTAAATTCTGCAGTAACTCAGCTGAAATTCCTATGCATTTTTTGTCAAAAAATATGTATATTGAAAATTCCAATTTTCTGGATGATGATAATCTAAAAGAGCAAGAAAGACCCATAACATTTTTATCTACATGTGTAAAATTCGATTTAACTGTCGGCTCACAGGAATCGATTGATTTTTTGTTTAGTATTTACGACTCTCCAAACCCAAATATAATGATGACTCCTCTAATCCAAGAAATAATTCAATATAAATGAAACAAGCTTGGCTGGGTCATGCATCTTCAAGCCATACTTTATGCTATATACATGGTGATTCTTTCTATATATGTTCTCTATTTTATTGAAGGAAAAACGGTTTTGTCTGTTTTATTTGCAATTAGCATGCTTTTATCAGTATATGAAGCATATCAGTTATGGGCTTCTCCAATTAGCTATGTCAAAGACTTATGGAATTATATAGACATTGCAAGAACTGTCTCTGCAATCTTATACTTTGCTATCAGTCTAAGCCCACAAAGCTGAGTAATAAATCATGACGTTCTTGTCTTCTTAGTCATAATTTCTTGGCTGAGAGGAATTTCTTATTTCAGAGTATTCCAAAATACTCGCTATATGGTAAATTTGATAACTGAGGTAATAAAAGACATGACCTCCTTTTTGATTTTATTGTGCTACTCTACCCTTTCTTTTGCATTTATCTTTTTGGTATTAGATGAAAATGACCCTAAATTCTTAGATTATCTAAAAATGTCTTATAGATTTGACGTTGGAGATTTTGATACATCTGGCATGAGTTCAATTCAGTGGGTTTGTTTTGTTTTGGTGACTTTGATTAATATGATTGTGATGTTGAATCTCCTGATCGCTATTATAGGGAATACTTTTGGAAAGGTCCAAGAAAATTATCAGATAGCTGATACACATGAACTAGTAGGGATGATCATAGAGATAGAAACAATGCTTGTTAAAAATAGAAAAATATTAGATTCAAGTTTCTTTCAAATGTGCGTTGATAGCAACTCTAATGATAATAAAGATGAAACAGACAAAACAATTCCTTTGAAAAAACATATAAAGACTCTTCAAGCTGAAATAGCGAAAATCAATGAAGAAGTTAGCTCTGTGAAGGCAAGTACAAAGAACATTGAAAAGAACTTGGAGAAGCTTCTGTCTATGAAGGTTCAAAATGATGATCAGAAGCCGACTTAATTTAATAATCAAATTATACTCAAATATCTCATAATTTCTTGAATAAAGATTTTCATGCATTATATAAATAGTCTGAAACTCAAAATTTCATTAATCCAAATATCACTATTTTTTGACTGTCTCTTTTTCTTTTTAGCTAAACATTTAGGGGTTTGCAATAGCTTTCACTTAAAAATAAATATCGAGCCCTATAAAAAATGCAATTTTCAAAATACACAATGATACACTTTCCAACAGGATTATTTTCTATGTAATTGAGTAAATTCAAAATCATATAATAGGCATTTTCTAAAAATATTCAAAATAATAAAATAGGTATTTTTCTGAAAAATTAGAAAATATAAAGATATAAGTATCATTCTACGCAAAACTTCTCTTACTACTGACTTCGATAACCAAATAAATTTCGTTATTCAAGACGCCGAACCTTTTTAGAAAAGCATTCAAAGTTCTGTCTCAGAAATATTAAAATGAGGAGTATTCATCACCTAGCTTTCAAATGGTGAACTGTTGGCTTCGCCAAATCCATCCATATTCTAGCTTTACTTTGATAATTGACCAAAACTTTTATGTTATCCAAGTAAAATTATAGATATAGTCTGTGGCACGAAATAATTTAAAGAGAACATTTTATAATAAATGCAAAATAATATCTTAAAATTAGTTAATAAGCTTGAATTATTAAATGATTATTTCTTATATAGAAACAAATTTTTGCATTCTCATGATCTGATAAATTTTGTTATGAATAATAATCATAAAAATGGATCCATTAATTCTCTCTTTCATAAAAATTATTAAATTTCTTTGAAAGCCTGCATAGAGAAAGCAAAATTAATTCAATTTCTAAATCTATAACTCTAAGTTTATTAAATTGATTCACTTTTATAAATGGACAACCCAGCTTTCTCAGAACCTCTTCTTAACCTAGAGCGTGACTATTCAAATCTCATTAAGTATCCAAAAGAGGCATCTTCAGAGCAAGCCAAACTTTATCAAGAAACAAAAAGTGAGCCTGAGCTTTCATCTCTGAGGCATTCAATTATCGACATTTCTGTGAACTTCGAAAAGAAATTGCCTCATTCTTTTAATCTCCCTTTCACTATCAAAGAAATGCTACCACTTTCGGATGGAATACATTATTTAGCATCAACAAAAGAAGGCACAATTCTTTACTTGAATCTGTTCTCTCAAACTTTTGAGGACAAAAAAATTTCTGTTAATGCTTTTTCAATGGTTTTTTGTGAAACCGAAGGTATTGCTTATTTTTCAAGAGAAAATGAGATATTAACTATTAAAATTCCTTCTCTGGATGTAAACAAATTCTGAACTTTTGAGGATGGTAAAAATTTGCTTAGCTTGAAACAATTTCCTGGTCAAAAATGCGCTATCGCCCATTTTAGTGATGAGTTACTAGTATTTGATTTATCTGATCCTAAAAAGTCAAAATTATTAAGATCCGGTAATTATTTGAATTTTTCAATATCAATCAAAGGGCAAATCGCTCTTATTTCCTCAGAAAACCAATTAACAGCTTTATCAAATAAAATCGAGAAAATCGGTGAAAAACTGATAGATCCCGGTATTATAAAACTCGAATATTCTCCTACAGAATCAATAATTTTAGTAGGTTATGAGTCTAAAATATTGCTTTTCGATAATAATTGCAACTTAGAAAAGATCCAAGAAATCAGTATTAGTCAAAATAATCTAGGATTTTTTACTTTTACTAAAAACGAAGATTTCATCTTATTCTCAGAAAATGAAAATTTATGCTTTTATGACTTGCAAAGCTTCCAAATCAGAGAAACAATAAACATTGATAATTTTCCGATTTTATTTATTGGACTCAGCTCAAATAATAAGCAAATATATGTAAGCGGATCCACCAGCAAACTTTATGCTCTAGCGTATCCTATTTTTGATTTTCAGAATGCTATAGAAGTTGAGCGTGCTGAACCCTTAGATGAAACGACAATTCTTATTCGAAATGGTGAGCATTTTCAGACATGAAATTTTATAAATGATAAAATGACTGATGTCGTAACTACGAAAGTAGACTATTTTGATGTTCAAAACAATGAAAATTTTTTTGTAAGGTCAGGTGAAACAATATCAAAAGTTCATATCCCAACCAAAAAAATTTCAACTTCATTTTTGGATAAAAATTTATATGAACCGATGTATGAATGATCCTTCAGTCCTGATGGAAAATTTATTGTCACTGGATCTGCAAAAAGGCTATTTTTGTGGGACTTGGAATCTATGACTATAGTAAAAGAATTTAAAGGTCATGACTCAATGACAAGAAATATATGCTATTTATCTAAATCAAATGCGCTGGCAGGAATAGCTGAAAATAGCACTCTAAGAATATGGGATTTGGAAACAACAAAAGAAATTGCAATTATTTATGAAAATAATGAGACATACACGATGAATGTAACTCATAATGAAGTAATTATTATATTGGTTACGATAAATGGCTCAATCAATTTCTGGGATTGAAGAAAAAATATTCGGCTTCATTCGTTAAAATGTACAATTCTAGCTATGGAAAGAGTTGTAGTTACAAAAGATGATAGATTCATGATAGGCTTCTCTCGAGATGGAAGAGTTTCTTTTATTAGCCTTGAAACTTTTAATCAACTATTTTCATATAAATATGAGGCCATGTATAATATGAATACATGTGGTGATGGGAATTATATTTGCTTCAGAGCATTGGTAACAAAAGAAAATTTTGGAGAAGTGACTCAAAAATGCATGGCAATTATTAGAGAAAATCCATTAAAAGCGAACAAGATCATATGTGCTGGACCTGGAAATAAATATGAATACATGAAATATGTATCAAAGCTTTTGAATAATCAAGAAGTCGAGTATAATCCTGAAATGGATGACTGAACTATTTTTCCTTACATGATCAACACTTTACACCTGTACGCCTATTTTAATTATCCAAACCACTTAAAATTGGCTTTAAAAAATAGCTCTTCAATGATTAATACTATTTTCAATCAAAATCCGTTATCAATTGCAATATGCAGAGGTTTTTCGAACTGCATGAGCACAATAATTTTAGCTCTTGATAAATATTTGCTTATTCATCCATATTCGCTGAAAAGTTTAAACACTTCTGCCTTAGTCAAGCTAAATTTATCAAGCTGCAGCTCCTTATTGAAATTTTATGACGCAATATTTAGAAAAGACATAAGCGATCACTCTGCTAAATTTTACAGTAGCTCTGATAAAATCCCGATGTATTTTTTATCAAAAAATATGTTTATTGAAAATTTCAATTTTCTGGTGGTTGATGCTCTGAAGGAGCAAGAAAGACCGATCACTTATTTATCTACTTGTGTCAAATTTGATTTAACTATTGGTTCACAGGAATCAATTGATTTTTTGTTTAGTATTTTTGACTCCTCAAATTCAAATATCATGATGACTCCACTGATTCAAGAAATGATTCATTATAAATGAAATAAGCTTAGCTGGGTTATGTATATTCAAGCATTCATTTATTTTATATACATGATAATTCTTTCTATATATGTTCTCTATTTTATTGAAGATAAAGCTATTTTGTCTTATGTATTTACAATTAGCATGCTTTTATCCGTATATGAGGCTTACCAGCTTTGAGCTTCGCCAATTAGCTATGTTAAAGACTTATGGAATTATATAGATATTGCAAGAACTCTCTCTGCAATTTTATACTTTGCAATCAGTTTAAGCCCACAAAGCTGAGAAATAAATCATGACGTTCTTGTTTTCTTAGTCATAATTTCATGACTAAGAGGTATCTCATATTTTAGAGTATTTCAAAATACTCGCTATATGGTAAATCTGATAACTGAGGTAATAAAAGACATGAGTTCGTTTTTGATTTTATTGTTTTACTCCACGCTTTCTTTTGCATTTATTTTTTTGGTTTTAGATGAAAATAACCCAAAATTCTTAGATTACCTAAAAATGTCATATAGATTTGACGTCGGAGACTTTGACACAACTGACATGAGCATAACTCAATGGATTTGTTTTGTTTTAGTGACTTTGATTAATATGATTGTGATGCTGAATCTCCTGATCGCAATAATTGGAAATACTTTTGGGAAGGTCCAAGAAAATTACCAGATAGCTGATACGCATGAGTTGGTAGGGATGATTATTGAAGTAGAAACAATACTTGTTAATAATAGAAAAATATCAGATCCATGTTATTTTCAAATGTGCGTTGACAGTAACTCTAATGAGAATAAAGATGAAACAGACAAAACAATTCCTTTGAAAAAGCACATAAAGACTCTTCAAGCTGAGATTTTGAAAATCAATGAAGATGTTAGCGTTGTAAAGTCAAGCACAAAGAATATCGAAAAGTGCTTGGAGAAACTTCTTTCGGCGAAAATTCAAAATGATGAGCAGAAGTCTAATTAATTTAATTCGATAGTTCTTGCTTAATTTGTTAATGGTTAAAATAGATAATTGATAAAATAAAATTTTTTGCAAATATCACTATTCTACAACTCACATATGTTTCAGCACTATTTTAATTGTATTTTAAGATATTTCAAAATCATTTTCTTGGTCGAGCATTTAAGAGCTTGAAACAGCTTTCATTGCAAGAAAAAATATTGAATCCCTATTAAGAAATATATAAAACTAATTTTACAAATTGAGATCATTCATAAAAGAAAATCAGACATTCTCAGAAAAAGCAGAAAATAATAAAAATATGAGTGACATTTTTCATAAAACCTATCTTACTACAGACTTCAACAACCAAACCAATTTATTTATTTATGATGCCGAATTTGCCGGAGAAATAGTGAAAGTTCTCCCTACTCCAGAAACATTAAACTGAGGAACATGCATAGTCCAGCTTCCTAATGGTGAATTATTTTGTTTTGGTAAAGCTCATCCATATTCAGGCATTACCTTAATAATCGACCAAAATTTCGACTTAAAACTTCTCCCTTCCGGAACTAGATGTGCCTGCTCATCAGGCATTTATTATAATAAAAATGTGTATTGCTTTGGAGGAGAATGAATGACTTGCCCATTAACTCTTGCTGAAAGATTTGACTTAGAAGAAAACAGATGAGTTCAGTTAAGCCCAATGGAAGAATGGGATTACTATGGCAGCCTTGCATTGTTTAATGGGAATATTATAATTACAGGGTTTGAAAACAAAAACATTTGAAGATATTTATTTGAGGAAGACTGTTATGTAAGGATCTCTTTTGAATTTGCAGAGAGCAAACGTAAAATTTTAATAAATGATAGGCAAGGTCAAATAGATTCAGAGAGATTATTTTTGATTGAATGCCAAGGATTGATTTTTGAAAGCAATTTTCAAGATGAGACTATTTGAAGGCAAATTGGTAGTTCATTGATCTCTAGAAACTGGCCTGCTCAAGCTTCTTACACATATTACAATAGAGCAATATATTTTTCAATGAACTCGGATACATATCACTATAAGTTCGATTTAGACCAAAAATCTATGTTTAAATTTCAGTAAGAACAATTAAAGCAATAAATTTTAATTGATTTATTAAATTAAGTCGCATATTTGATTGTGGCATTTCTGACATAAGAAAAATAAGCTTCTGTGCTTTCATTGTAAAGATTCTTTAGTTCCATATCTACAGAAGCATTCCAGTCAGGCTCCTTTAACAAGCTGACAATTAGATTTAGCCCCATTTTTATATCTATACTATAATGCAATATCGGTATGCTGAGATTAATCTTACCTTCTCTGCTTATATTTGGATGAATTATTTTTGTCAAGAACTTATAGTGAAGATATAGTGGCTCGTCAGAAACTGTTATTAATATATAAAACATTCCTCCATCATATGGAGTTCCACATGGTCCTTGAATTCCTCCAATAAGCTCTCCAGTCCCTCTAATAATTGGCACTTTATCATTTCTTACTAGAAAAAAATCTGAAGATTCTTTTAAAGAAATGCTCCTCATAGCTTGACGAATATAGTCATAAATTGTATAGCTTCGCTTCATGAATTTATAAAACCTGAATTATTAAACATTAAATATTGAGGGTTTTAAATTGGTCAAAGCTTATTGTTGTAATATATGGCCTTTTTAGTTTTTCAATTCTGATGCTCAAGATCGATACCTGGAAAAGCTTATTTGCTCAATTTTACCATTCTTATATCAGAAAGTATTCCAACCCATTGGATATGATATGCTTTAATTTCGTGAGTTTTTCATGTTTCAATTTGAAAGGAGCTATTTATATCCTGATAATTGATTTTATCATATTCTTCATTCTCAAAAATTTTACTCAGCATGGCTTGAGTTGAAGTCATAATTTCTATCATATTTTCAATTTCAATGCTCACATTTTTCAAAGTTTTTGATCTTAATATCTCTTATGAAGTATTTTTCCTACTTATTATCCTCGTTACTAAAAATAATTAAACTAGCTTAAGGATCTTGACCGTTGATAAAAGTCAAAAACATATGATAGCCTTGAGGTCTTTTCCACTGAATTGACATATGTCCAGTTCCTCTAATAGTCATAAAAGTGAAATTATTTTTCGTGCTTCCTTGAGATGCATAATTAATCACCATTCCTCCCACCTGGTGGTCCAAAATCCATTCTCTCCATTGATTCGTCACCGAAATCACCCCTTGGTTCACCAACTTCTGAATCCACTGTCTTGTTCCAATAGTCGGCACACAAGAATCTGTATCTCCACTGTAAAATCTGATCCTGAGGTTATTTGCTGGATTTAGCAGTGTAGGATAGTAATAAATAGACCCTTTTTGGTAGTCAGTTGTATAGTCCAGATCAACACATGACATCCAAGCTCCCAAATTCGGGTTAATATGGAAGGCAGTTCTTACCTGTGGCAAGTTCAGGTACTTGGTCATCCCAATATCAGGAACGCAGTTTACAATCCCTTGCAGCTTTTGTGCGCCTAAAAACTTGGCCCTGTGTGAAGAAGAGCCATAGTTAGGGTATGTGCAAGTCCTATAAACATCATAATAATTCACATCAGTGAATAAGTCGTACATTTGGTCTAAGGCCGCAATGCAGACTGGAGTTGTTGGGTTTAATCCGCTGCAGTTGTTATTAGTCCAAGTGTTCCATACGTCTTGGCCGAAAAGACCGTGCCAGTACAAGAAGTAAGGCCAGGCCATATCAGCGTCAACAGTCCAATCGGTGCAGCCATTTCCAACTAAAAACCCTTGAATGTTGATTTTTGTGGTAGGATTGGCTTGGTTGTAAAGTAAGATGTTGTTTACGAGTGTTGGGACATAAATGCCTGCATAGCTTTCCCCGGAGACGAAAAAGTTGTTAGGGTAATACTCAGGGAATCCTTGAAACCAGAGGGATAATGCAATAATGTTGTCCGCTGCAGTCTGGACGTCATTGGTAGCG
Organism: Blepharisma undulans; assembly: GCA_949751825.1. Taxonomy (NCBI): domain Eukaryota; phylum Ciliophora; class Heterotrichea; order Heterotrichida; family Blepharismidae; genus Blepharisma; species Blepharisma undulans. The sequence continues at coordinate 11,250 of CATKHM010000028.1, forward strand.
TTGTTGGCGATGTTGCCCATGATGGAGTAGCCAACACCTGCTGGAGCTTCGAAGTAAAGCATTGAGGCGTTTAGATTCCAGGAATATGGGTTCACCTTCATCTTCATCTGGGTCTCGTCAAAGAAAAACGGGCCATTTTCCATGAAAGCGCCTTCTAAGGATGAGCAGCCAGGGCCACCGTTGAGCCAAAGAACTACAGGGTCTGTTTTAGGATTATTTTGACTGGTGAAAAAAACATAGTGGATTTGTCGTCCTTGGGAATTTGGAATTGCGAGGTAGCCGGAGTACATTTGGAAGTTAGGCACTATTGGAGCGAGAGGGATGGTCTTCACTAAGTCTGCTTCAATTGCAGCGAAAGCAGCGCCTAAGAAAGTGAGAGTTAAGATTAATCTCATTTTTTCAACAAATAGGAAAATGATAAAATTAAGAAATTTAGGATTTTGGTTAAGTGTTACTTTTTTATTAGTTTCCCTTAAAATTCCCAATTTATCTGCATTAAAAGAATGGTGGAGCAAGGGTAAATTCTAAGCAGCGACTTTTTGTTCAAAATTATCACGCTAGGCAGCTCAGGTGTAGGTAAGACCACTCTTATTGTGCGTTTTTGTGATAATCAATTCATCAATAACTCAAGCACAATTATGGCTGATTTTGTAAAAATTACCTAGAAATTCAAAGATATAAGTGTGTATGGGAAAACAGCCAGGCTTCAAATTTGGGATACAGCTGGCCAAGAAAGATTTAGAAATTTACCTGTGCCATATTATAGAGGAGCTCAAGGGTGCATCGTAGTTTTTGACATAACTGACCACGGCTCGTTTAATGCAGTTTCCAATTGAATAGGCGAGATCAATAGAAATGGTGCTGGAACTAGTTCAGTTTTGATTGTTGGAGCTAAAAAGGATTTAGAACATTCAAGGCAAGTTTCTTATGTTGAAGCAAAAGCATTTGCTGATCAAAACCACTGGAACTATATTGAAGTTTCATCATTAAATGGTCAAAACATTGAAGAAGCATTCGAGTTGATTACCAAGGATATGATTTCAAAACAAAATTAATTTATTTCAATCTTTAAAGAATCATAAAATAGAGCTAGTTGAATTTAAAACAGTTTTATGAAATCAATTTGAGCAGAATATAATAATTAAAGTATTAAATTCTTATTAAATGCACTCAGCTTCAGCAATTTTTTGTAATTTTTTCTTTGCAAAGCTAAACTTATAATAAGTATTTCTGTCATTAGCCAAGCCAATATAAATTGAACCCCCGTAATAAGTTCTGAACTCTTGCCGAAATTGCGCAGGTTCTGTAATCCCCAAAAGGTGCCATGAGTTTTCATTAACAAACTCACTTTCATAGATTTTTCCTTCTCCCCAGTCATTGAGATACACTCTGGACTGACCCGAAAAAAGAGTTTTGCAGCATTGAACGGTTAAATCAAAGGCTAAAACCTTAGAATAGCAATTACCAACGATATCGTATTTATACAAGTTTGGAAGCTCAAACCCACATATTAAAATACTTCCATTAAATGGTATACATGAACACAAATGTGCTGAAGCTGGAATTGGATCTAGCTGAATTCACAAGTTTGCAGTCAAGTCAAACTGTTCAGCAAGAGTTAAGGCTCCTCCATCATTGCATCCTCCAAAAATATAAACAAAGCCTTCATAGTAAACTCCTCCTGCTGAATAGCAAGGGGTTCCAGAGGTTAAATCAATATAAGATCATGATTCAGGATCAATAATTCCAGCATTTCCTGATGCAGGGATATTTCCAAAAATAAACAGCTTGAAGTCTGGTATTTGTATTATGCAAGTCCCAGTGTTAATTAGATCAAGCATTTCAATATTTCTGTGTTCTTGAAAATTATTTTCTGCATTATAAACTGTCAGCATTGTTTTATTTGAAGCTTTGGAATTAATGAGATATAATTTTGAATTATTATAAAAACTGAAATTTTTGTCTATTTCATTTATTTTTTCAACTCCAGCAATAAATCTGTTTTGAATCTCATTGAAAATAGAGAAATACTCCATCCTGGAAATCTTTATGTCAGGATATAATGCACATATAGATGAAAAATCTTCATTTAGCATAAGCGAGCGAATATTAGTCTCTAATTCCTTCATTAAGCTTTCTTTTAGTGAGTACATTTTATACCTCATCTCACTCAGTTCGTCATATGTGGATAGAGTGCATGTTTTTTTGTTGATTTCGAATCAGTAATCTCTTGAAATATAGCTCAGCATGCTTTCGTAATTTGTGAGCATAATTGTTCTGCGATTTAATTCTGAAAAAATTGAGCTGACCTTTGCAAAGTTTGCAAATTTGGAATTAATATCTTCCAGAATTTCGTAAAATGGTAAATAATCATTTTCATTCGTGATTGCTTCTCTTGGAAGATCTTCTCGCTTTGAATTGAAATCATCTCTTAATGCCTTTATTTCTCGCTCTATTTTATATATCTGATAATTGGAGCTCTCAAAAGTTTTTGCTTGATTTTTGAGTTTATTGGTAAATATTCTTGATTTTGCTTTTATAGCCTTTTTGAAGCTTTTTGCAAGGTCTTTTCTGAGATTATGCAAAGTATCAATTTCCTTTATTAAGGTGCTTTTGGTATCAATCAATTTCTGCTCGATTTCATTTCTGAAAATCGTTCAATGGTCTTTTGACGATTGAATGGCTGATTCAAGAAACTGCTTCAATTCATTAAATTCCTTTTCTGAATTTTTCTTTGAAATTTCCCACAAGGAGTTTATTTCAAGTTTGCATTCTTCTAGCTTTGCTATGTTCTCTTGCAATTGAAGCTGATTAGCTTCAATTTCTTTATTTTTATAATCGACTTTTCCAAACAAGTGATTTATTTCAATTTGTTGGTCTGATATTTTGGTTTCGTTGGTGGAGATGTTTATTTGTAATTCCTCAATGGTTTTTTGAATATTTGTTATATTCTTAAGTAGAGATTGAGCTGCCTCATCATTCTTCTGATTGGCTTGCTTTATTAGAAGTTCGTTTGATAAATCATTGAGGCTATTTATCCTTTTTTCGTGACTCTCAATAGTCTCAGCAATTGAAGCTCATTTGCTGCTATTTACATTTTCTATATATTCTCTTTGATGATTTATCACTCCTTCAATTTTGCTGAACTTTTCACCCATAAGTGTAAATTGCTCTAATATCTGTGAAAATCTTGTGCTCAATTCAAGTTGCAGTTTTTGCTCAATAATTCTGGTTAAAGCAGCTTCAGCATTTCGATCATAACCCATCATAATTTCCACCATTTCATCATTATAAGATCATTGTGGGATATTTGCTTTAAATCTTTCGAGGGCTTCTTCAGGGTTCAATACCAACGTTTCCAGCAAAGGATTTGCATCATGGCATGAGATTTTTTCTGTTTCCAAGATCAATTGAATGATGTCGTCAATGCTTGCAATATAACTACTTATCTTATCAAGCGTTTGTTTAAGATTTCGCTTTGAGTCTGCGAAACCTGTTGAAAATTGTGCTAAAATGCTTTTCTTTTGCTCTTCAAGCTTTTCCTTTTCTTTAATTGTGTAATTGAGAATTGCCTTTTTGGTCATTTGATTGACTCCTACATAAATTGATTGTATTTGATGAGGTATGATTGAGGATTCCATATGCACACTAAGATGATCTTTGCAAATCAAGACATCTGGCGATATGCACTTGCAAATATATTCAACTTTTTTATCGCAATCACTCAGAAAGCATGCTAAATTCTTCATATTTTAGCATCTAATTATGTTTGTATTAAAATATTTAAGAAATGAAATTGAAAATGATCACTTGGGTTTTTCTTTGTTTATTTTTCCAGACAAATGATATATTTATTAAAAATCTCTATTGAAAGAAATTTAGTATATTTTTGGATTTCCATTTATATCTGATAATTTTATGAGAAGAGATAAAGGGCATGGAATATTCACAAACCAGACCGTAAAATCATGCCCTTCGGATAAAAAAAATCACTACGTTATGAGTTTAAAAAAGTCAAAAAACACAAGATTGGCTATGGAAACATGGAAGATGGAATTCCAAAAATTGGCTATGATTGAAAGTTTCATAAAGTATTATCAAAGGTACATAAGATTGACTATCCTCGCTGGAGTCCAACAAGGTTTACTCCTACTCGAAGAGCTAAAATAGTTTTCAGAGAAGATCTGCCAAATTGCAAATATGAATATCAATTTGAGTCTTCAGATGTGAGGTGCTGTAAATGGTAACAAGATATACAAAATAATGTCTAAGATTTCAATTTAATAAAAATATATACTGTTTTGGCAATTATATATACTAAATTTAATCTTAAACACTCATTAAGAATAACGAAGTCAAATATTTGTTTAATTAACTTCAAAACAAATTTATTATCAACTGATTGCCAAAGAAAAATGACTAAACTTAAACTATTTTATACAGCATTTCAATATGAAGTTTTTAATGCAGATTTTAAGTTATGAAACTCTTTTCTAGCTAAATTAGTCTTTAAATACTTTGTCTTTTTCATAGATTTAATACTGCCAGAATAGCCCCATTATAAGAAAATAAATGGAAAAAGATTGGAACACAATAATATTAATCTTCAGAAGAGCCTCAGAATTTTTAGATCCTTCAGATTCTTTTAAATTGCTTTCCCTGAATAAAGAATTCTACTTTCAACTTCCAAAAATGGAATGATATAACAACCTTTCAATTCATATCCTTCACAAAATCTTCAAAATCCCGTTAAAGGGAGTTTTCAATGAATCCTTGGGTTTTTCTCAGGTAACTTCTTTTCCTCAAGAAACCACTTATGAAAAAGTCTATAATTTCATAAAGCATTCTTATAACCTAATCAGTGATTCAAAAAAAGAATTGCAAGATTTTTTTTCAAAGGAGAACTTTTATGATGTTTTCACAAAAGAGATCGCGCTTCCAAATTTTGATAGAAGTATGCTTTTAATTGTTGGATGTCCCATGAAAATGGAGATAAATCAGATTGTCGTGAGCCTGAGCAAAACAAAAAGTATGAAAAATGGTGAAAAATTGATAACACGGAGAAAGCATTGGAATTGGGGAGGGAGTAGAAAAAGCTATTTTATTGCGAAAAAAAAATTGGACCTGAATATAAGACCCTTTCTATAACCTTCTTTTGCGAAAGCACAATTTACTCCTATAAATTTGACAGAAATCTCAAAGGTCCACCATTCGCGAGGTTGTTTGATATTTCTGCATATCCTGATTTGGTGCTGAATAACTTACTATAATAAAATAATTAATTTTAAGTGAAGCTCTGTTTTTATTATAACTGTTCTCTCCTTAATTAATTAACTAGCTCTTTTATTAAAATGCTTAGTGATTTATTAAATAATTATTTATATTTTAACTATATTAAAAACAATTATTGTTAAATTTATCAAGTACTTTAGTGTAAATCTTAGCAGAACCTTATAGATTTTCCAGGCAAATGTAGAGTATCTGAATGAGGCGTTGTAAATGCTATTTCCTTGCTGAATATGTTTGAAGCCCAAATTAACTGGAAATTTTTTGTTTCGACCTTATAATTTTCTTCAAAGCCTTCGCTATCAACTTCATCTCCTTTCTCTTCATTGTCTTCAACTGTTTCAACTTTAAACAGTTTTACTGTTTCATCGCCTCCTGAAGCCAGAAACTGTTCACAAGGCGAAAAAGAAACATTTTTTATTCTTTCAAAATGCGCCAACATTTCTCCTACAAGAATTGTTGATTTTATATTTCAAATCTGAATGTCTCCATTTGAATATCCTACTAATAAAAGCTTTCCCGATGGTGAATAGTTGATTTTGGTAACATCATATTGGTAATAGTTGGCAATTTGAATATTTCTGTAAACTCCGTGTGAATTGGTGCTCCAAACGAAAATGGCTTTGTAATCAGCTGATGCAATATGTTTCCCATTTGGAGAGAATGATAAAGAAACTATTTCAAATAAATGCCCTGGAAAGGTTGCTATCTCATCGCTGAGTTCCAGATGTCGAAATTCAACTTTCTTCGAAATTGTGGAAATCGCATAGAAATTATCAACAGATGATCATACAACTGATTTTACCTTTTCCTCTTTTATGAGATACGAAAAGTCATTAAAATTGTCATGAATCCAGCCAAGTTTATAATCCAAGAAGCAAATTAAAATATCCACACCACAAGGTGATCATTTAATTTCTGTAGGAACACTGTCAAATGCTCTATGCACCACTTTTGAGCATTTCTCCACATCTCAAATAATCAAATCTTTGGACTTCCATGTGGAAGCTATAAAATTTCCATATGGAGACCAAGTGATGGAAATTGGATTCATAGCCTCAATATAGCATTTTATTTCTTTTAAAATTTTAAACCTTTTGGTGCTCCATATCAATATTCTCGAATCCACCCCACAAGAGGCGATATAATTTCCACAAGGAGAAAATTGAACATCATTTACTCTTCCATAGTGTCCTTTGAAATCCTTGCTAGGCATCGATGATTGAAAGCTGTATTCTTTTTCTCCATTTATTATTCAGCTGCTGTCAGAATTTTCACAGTGGATTGATTTTATATCCGAGGCAATTGAGACTGAATTCAATTTTTCAGTATCAAAAACGCTCCACAAAGTTGAAGTGCGTCCTTGGTCACTGGATGTAAAATAATTTGAATTTTTGCAAATACATACTGATAAAACCTTCAAGTCACCATTATTTATCTTTGAAAGTGCCTCAAATCTAGTTAAACTCCAGATAAAGATTGCTTTATCATTTCCCCCTGATATCATTATTTCGTCATTTTGGGATACTGATAGTGAATTTACAGTATCTTGATGTCCTGTAAATATAAAAATGAGATTTGGAAGGTGGATATTTCATAGAATGATGGTATTGTCTTTGGATCCTGAAACAAATTGATTTTTTGTGTTCAGGCATTTTATAGCTGTGACTCTTTTTTTGTGAGTTTTAAAAGGATACAAATCAATCAACAATTGAACGCTTCAAGCTCTTATAATTTTATCATCACCCCCAGAAATTATAAAGTTTTCATCATATGAGAAATCAATTGAGTAGATAGCCATGGTATGGCCAGAGAATTCATGGACTAATTGCAAACTTTTGAAGTCTCAGAGCTTTATTACTAGGTCTTTAAATGATGTTGTTATTATATAATCACCAGAAGGTGAAATCCTCAGGCAACTAATGAAGGAGGGGTGGGCTTGAAATTGCTTAGTAAGTTGTTTATGGTTTCTTTCATAACTCAGTAAGACGTATCCATTTTTAAATCCCCACGAAAATATATTATTTTTGGATTGAAAAGCAGCTGTTGATAAGGATTTTAACTCAATTTTAGTAGATGGCTTTGAAAATATTGATCCTTCAAAGTTTACTAAGTCGAAATTGCAATAAAAAAACTGTGAATTTGAAAAATTTATATATCTTAAATTGCTTCCTCGAAAATTGGTTTTGAAAAATACACTGTTTGAAAGATCAGAGCCATATACTGTTATTTCACTCAGATCTCTTTCGTTAAAAAAGTACCCAACTTTGCATAGAATTGCGAGAGCATTGCTTGATGCTAGTACAACTTTCGTATTTCTTCTTGAATATAAAGCGATTTCATAGAGTTTTTCTTTATGATTGGCATTCAACAAATTTTTGAGAATTTTGATGAAATTTCTTTTTAGTGTAAAAATAACTTGGTTAAAATAGCTTCTTTCAACATCTTTGCTATTATTTCAATTTTTCAAGTCTTCGCTTAATCTTCTGGCCAAATAATAAACCAAGAATTCGTTATAGAATATTTGCTTATCAATCTTTTGATGAGATAGGTTTTTATAGGCAAAAATCAAACATTTCTTATTTTTCTCAGTCTCTTTCTCATCAAAGTATATTGATGGCTCATTATAGCTTACTTTCGCTGATATTTCATACTCTGTTTCCTTATTTCCATATTTTTGATTTTTAATGCTTCATTCGATACTAATTGAAATAATTATATCTTCATTTTCAACACAATTTCTTTTAGGAATATCTAAGATTGGAAAATCGTTGAGTGTAAAATTAAGCATTCGTAGGCTTGGCTGGAACAATTTGCATGCTTTTTGTTCAATTTCTTGGAGACTCATTTTTTTCAGCATCTTCAAAGTTTTGATCCTAAAAGAGCAATGCTCTGTGAGTATATGATTAATTATATGATATTTGCACATAAAAATCTTTGAGTTAAAACACATGCATTTCGTGAAAGCTTCACTGGGACAGTTGATTTGGATACAGTCCATTTTATAGTTATCAAAATGGGGCTACTGAGATATTTAAAAAATTTAAGTGCAATAGCCAGATAAAGACTTATAAAAATTAAGCTTACTTTAATGAAAGAAATAAGATTTTCAGACATAAATTTCAAGAAATTTATATTCACTCTAATTAAATTAAGGCTTTAAATAAATTTTAAATATTTTGACTTAAGTAACGAGCAAAGAATCAGTTCATTTAAGCTATATTTTAATATGCAGCAGTGACTTAAAGGCTAAACTTAGTTATAAGATTCTACAAAGATCTCCTTGCCTATCACATTAGAAGACCAAGCCAAGCTGAATATTTTGGATAAGTCATTTTCATCTGGACTAGCTTTTTCAAAAATATCTATATTAAGCTTGAATAGCTTTACCGTTTCATCGCCTCCAGTTGCTACATACTTGCCATCAGGTGAGAAACATACAGATTTGACGCATCCACAATGAGCTTTAATTTCACCAATTTTGTTATTATCGATGATACTTCTCAACTGAATAGCTCCATTGATACCGCCTATCAAAATAAATAATCCGCTTGGAGAATAGGAAATTGATGTTATGAATTCTTCTTCGTAAGAAAACTTAAAAAATATTTGTTCAGGCTTTATATTCCATATCAAAATAGTTTTGCAGTCAGCAGAAGCAAGATAAAGTCCACACTTAGAAAAGGATAAACTAATTATTTCCAATTGATGTCCAATGAATATTTTTGATTTATCTTTGCCTGACATGTTTCTATATTCGATAGAAAAATTGCTTTTGGCAATAGCTAAATTACTGTTTCTGGGGGACCAGGCAATCAATTTGACTCCAGAGTCTATTACAGTAGATATAGAAACTAAAAAGCAATTGAATAAAAGCAGTTTGCCATCTGAAGTGCAAATACCAAGGAATGATTCACATGATGATCACCTAATTTGTCTTGCGTTCCTGAATATGCTGTTGTGGTAAAGAACTTGATATTTTCCTTCTTTTATGCACAATAAATGTTCATAATTGCATATATATAGCATAGAATCTTTTGCAGAGGATCAAGAAAAAGATGAAATGCATGGCAATTTGGCAAAACTTGAGCAGCTCAAAAGATCTCTTATAACTAATCTATTATCAGCTCCATGGGATGCTAAATATTGTCCGGAAGGAGAAAATTCGATTAAGCCAACATCTGCATAGTGCCCTCTGAAGCCTCTGCCATAGGCCAAAGAATTAAGTGAAACAACATAATACCCTGGAACGATGAAGCGATCTCTGTATTTTTCATGATAAATTTGCTTTATATTTGATATAGTGAAGATTCTATTCAGAAGTTGCTGGGATATTGTATTGAAAACAATTATTTTGTTAGAAGCATCTCCTACTGCAAAATAATGTGAAGTTGGAGACATACTTATTGCGCAGGTTCTATACATCTGAGATCCCCCAAAACTTGATATTAATTCATATCTATTCAGATTCCAGAGCTTTATTTTTTTGTCAAATCCGCTTGAAAGCATTAATTCGTCATTTTGAGACACTGTAACACAAGTTATATCTTGATCACTTCCTTTGAAGCAAAAAACAACATATGGAGGATCAATATTTCATAAAATTATGTTTCCATCTTCGCTTGCAGAAACAAATTTATTCGTTTTGTGAAGACATTTTATAGAGTTTATTCCCTTCTTGTGCAATACGAAAGGATAAAGAAGAACCAGTAGCTCCATGCTTCATGCAAATGCTTTTTTATCCTTGCTGCCAGAAATCACATATTTTCCATCACTTGAGAAGTCAATCGAGCGGACATTGCTCATATGCCCCACAAAAGTGTTAACAAGCCTTTTGGTTTCAAGATTTCATAATTTTACTGTGAGTTCTTTTGCTGCAGTGATTACATATTTTTCACAAGGGGAGGCCTTGATTGAATGAATCTCTGTAGAGTGGACTGAAATTGGCTCACTGTCTACTCCAAGATTTTTATCATAAATCCTTATATTTCCTGATGCATCTGCTCAAACTATTGATTTATTTAAAACAGCCAGAGCTTTGCAGGATTTTATCATTGGAAATTCTCTTCTGGGATAAACAAATTTTTCTTTTTCGAGGATTGTATTTTTCAAATTGCAGTAATAAAATTGAGAATTTGTAAAATTCACACCAGTTAAGTTTGCTCCTTCAAAGTTTGTTCTGAAAAACATTTTGTTGTAAAGTAAGGCTCCTTGAATGTTCACATTGCTGAAATCCTTTTCGTAAAATGAAGAATCTGACTTGGAATAAAGCTTAATTGCGTTAGCTGCTGCTTGGAATAAATCTGGATTGTTTCTTGATAATAAAACAATCTGATACAAAAAATCTTTACAATTTTTAGATAGATTTTTACTTATATAATTTATGAGGTTTGGAAATGTGTTGAGGTTATAAGTGTTTAAATAGCTTTCTTTTGTGATTTCTTTATAGTTTTTGATTTCCTTTATCAGTTTCTTGCCAATGCAAATTGATAAAATTCCATGATTTCAATTACGTTCAAATTTCAGTAGCCATTTTTCTCAATCTTTGAGAAGGTTCGCATTTTTATACGCTAAAATTAAGGAATTATTTCTATGGCTTTGCACATTTGTCAATATTTCCTCACTGTAATAAATGTTTAGGGACAGTTGAAAATTTTCTCTGCTTTCTTCGTTGAATTTATACTCTATTTTTACTGATATAATATTGCTTTTAGAATTATCATCTTCAAGATGTCCTCTTCTGGTCAGGATTTTCAATCCCTGTCGCTTTATACTGGATATCGTGTAAAGCCTATTGGTCATGGAAATTTCATCATCATCAAAATATTTAATAGCTTTTGAAGGAATTCAATTCAGACTGGAATCACATTCGAGTATGTGACTGACAAGGTGAGCTTTGCAGTATATTTTTTGTGAGCAATAGCAAGAGTGTGATGATTTTGGAATTGAGCATTTTTCGTGGGAGCAATTCATCTTAATTAAATTATTTTAAAATGGGGGCTTCTTGACATTTTATTGAAATTTGACACTTAGATTATTAAATTCGATGATTTGCTTTATAATGCTAGATTTCACGTTAAAAAATGTCTTCTTATATAGAAATAGCTTTGTAGCAAGATAAGCATATTTTAGAATATTGATAACTAAGCTAAATTGCAATACATACTCTGTGAATTGAAATTTTATAGTCGTATTTTTTAAAAGAATGCACAATTGGAAAGACTAGTGCTATTTGCTTATTCCCAATCAGGTTATTTTTTCAAAGTATCTGGTTTGCAGAAGCATAGAAGAGTTAGTATTTCAGGATAGAATCTATCCAAAAAATTGTTTCAAGAAGAAAATTTCTAAAAGACGATTCTTCTGGCTTTAATTTATTAATGTTTTAATAAAGATTTATGAAAATGATGAGCTTAATATTTAATTAGATTCTACAAAGATCTCCTTTCCAAAAATTTTTGAAGATCAAACCTTGGATAAGTCATTTTCATCTGGATGAGCTTTTTCAAAAATATCTATATTAAGCTTAAATAGCTTTACCGTTTCATCACCTCCAGTTGCTACATACTTGCCATCAGGTGAGAAACATACAGATTTGACACATCCACAATGAGCTTTAATTTCACCAATTTTGTTGTTATCGATGATACTTCTCAACTGAATAGCTCCATTGATACCGCCTATCAGAATATATAGCCCACTGGGAGAATAGGAAATCGAAGTTATGAATTCTTCTTCGTAAGAAAACTTAAAAAATAGTTGCTCAGGCTTTATATTCCATATCAAAATAGTTTTGCAATCAGCAGAAGCAAGATAAAGTCCGCACTTAGAAAAGGATAAACTAATGATTTCCAGTTGATGCCCATTGAATATTTTTGTTTTAACTTTGTCTAAAATTTTTCTATATTCTATAGAATAATCATTTTTGGCAATTGCTAAATAGCTACTCTTGGGTGATCAAGCAATTAATAATAATTAGCATCTATGACTGTAAGCATAGTTTTTGAAACGCAATCAAATATGAGCAATTTGCAGTCTATTGTGCAAATAGCAATAAATGTCTCACAAGATGATCATTTACATTGCCTTGCATTACTGAGTGAAGCATGATGATACAAATCCTGATGGTTCCATTCTTTTAAGAAACTTATATACCCATCATTATATATATGCACAATTGAATCATCGATATGAGATCAAGAAAACGAAGCAATATTTGGTAATTTAGCTTTTGTCTTAAAATTTGAAATATTTCATATGAGTAGTCGTGAATCAGCTCCACGAGAGGCCAAGAATTCTCCAAAAGGAGAAAATTCAATCAAGTCAACTTCTCCATAGTGCCCATTGAAATAAATGCTGAGGGAAGCCAAAGAATTGAGTGGAATAGCATCACATCCAGCAATGACGCGATCCGAATAATTTTCAAAGAAAATTTGCTTTATTTGGTTTACTGTAGTGATTTGATTGATAAATGGATGATTACACAAGCGATAAACGCTTATATGTCTCGATTTTTTTCCTATTGCAAAGTGATTTGAAATGCTCGACATGCTTATTGCGCAAACTCTACCGCGATTGGTATAAATACTTGCAATTATTTCAAAACGTTTTAGATTCCAGATTTTTATTTTTTTATCAGAGCTGCCTGAAATCATTATTTCATCGCTTTTTGACACTGTGACGCAATCTATCTCAGCATCATTCTCTTTGAAGCAAAAAAGGATATATGGAGAGTCAATGTTCCATCAAACTATGCTGCCATCTTTGCTTGCAGAAACAAACTGGTTCACTTTGTGAAGGCATTTAATCGAATTTATTCTCTCAGTGTGTATTTTGAAACGAAAAACAAATATTAGTAGTTCCATGCTCCATGCAATTGCTGTCTTATCTTTACTTCCAGAAATCATGTATTTTCCATCAGATGTAAAATCAATTGAGTTGACATTGTCTGTATGCCCCACAAAAGCATGGGCTAAGCTTTTGGCTTCAAGATTCCACAGTTTTACTGCAATTTCAGATGCTGCAGTTATGGCGTATTTTTCGCAAGGAGAAATCTTAATTGAATGAATCTCAGTTGAGTGAGCAAAGATTTTTTCATTGTCAATACCAAGATTCCTTTCATATATGTGAAAAACTCCTTTATCTCCTCACACCAGTACTTTATTTAAAATAGCTAAAGTAGTATATGATTTTATCATTGGGAATTCTCTTCTTGGATAGACAAATTTTTTATTTTCTAGGATTGTATTCCTCAAAGTGCAGTAATAAAATTGAGAATTTGTGAAGTTCACACCAATTAAGTTTGCTCCTTCAAAATTTGTCCTGAAAAACATGCGATTGCAAAGTCATGCTCCTTGAATATCCACATTCCTGAAATCCTGTTCATAAAATGTAAACCCTGATTTGGAATAAAGCGTAATGGAATTAGCTGCTGCCAGAGATAAATTGGGATTGTTTCTTGATAATAAAACAATCTGATACAAAAGATCCTTACAATTTTTAGGCAGATGCTTTAAAATGTAATTAAAAATTTGTGATTTTGTTAGGATATTGCATTGATTTAGCAAGCTTTCTGTTCTAATCTCATTATAGTTTTCAATTTCTTTTATGATCTTTTTGCCAAAGAGCATCAATAAAATCCCATGGCCTGAGAGATGCCCAACATTCACTATCCATTTTTCTCAATCTTTGAGGCTACTTGCATTTCTAAATGCTAGAATTAAAGAATTATTTGCACTATTTTCTATATTGTCTTCATTATAAAATATTTTTATAGATATTTCAAAACTGCTCTCAGTGATTTCTTGGCCTAATGTATATTCAATTTTAATTGATAAAATCTTAGCTTTAGTAGCGCAGCCTTTAGGATTTCCTCTTTTTGGTATTAATTGAGATCTAAATTCATTGCAATTTAAGACAGATATTGTATAAAGTTGATTGACTATAGACACTTCATCATCATTTTTAAACGCCTCAAGAACTTTAGGATGAGTTATCTTTAAACTTTTATCTCGCTTAAGAATATGATTGATAAGGTGAGTTTTGCAAAACACTTTCTTTGAGCAGTAACATGAATGCAATGGCTTTATTGAATTCAAGCAATCTTGGTGAGGGCAATTCATATAATATTAAAATACTTTAAAATGGGGCTTTTCTATATTTTTAAGATTGACATTATTGAAATTTTCTATTATTATGGGACTAAAATTGCAAGATTTATTAGCAAGTATTTATGAAATATCTTATCTTAACAAAATAATAAGTGAAATTGTCGAAATCTGAGTTTTATAACAATAGCTGATTCAAATTATTTATATTGTCAAAGCACTTTAAAATATAAAAATGTTTGAATTGATGAAGCATTGATCAAGTAATTTTTTGCAATATTTGTAATTGTGTAGAGAAATCCTCAATAAAAATTATAAAGATAACAGCATGATAAACGAATATCGAATTTCTTTGATCATAAAGGTATACATATTTATTTATATTCATTATCCATACTTACTAGCAAACTGCTCAAAGCAATATTAATACAGAATCGAAGAAAATTGAAACGTCATTTTTGCCTCCTCATCTATGAATGAAAAAAGGGTTCTGAACTTGATTAACATATTAGTGATGATAATTTTGTTAACATATTTATTTTAATATCTCCCGAGAACTAGCCTCACAATCTCATAGATACTTTCTTTGTGCAAGCATATTTCATTTGCTTTTTTGTCTGACATTCCTATCATCTAGGCATACTCTTAGTCCAATGCGCTATCTCTTGATAAGATTTGAATTTCAATCCCTTCTTCAGAAAGTGATGGTTCCCATAAGACAAACTCCTATTCTTCACATAAAAAAAGTTTGCTCAAATAAACATTAACAACTTAATTATCAAAAATATAACAAAGTAAGCGATCTGTTAATATTTCTGATCTGAAATTATTAATAACCCAAATGAACAATTGTACTTACAATAACTGCAAAGCAAAAGCCGATTTCTATTGCTTATGCAGTCTTCCTCACTATTTAATTTGTAAAAAGCATATCCCAGATCACATGGAAGTGAAATATAAAGATCACTCTATAAAGAACCTGTACGAAGAGCCTAATGCCCGCACCAAGGATGTAATATTAGAATATATTATAAAGGATAAAGAAGCAGCCATCAATAAAGAAAAAATGATGCAGCAGTATGTACCCAGACGACATTCAGGAGAAAGCAATTCCCTGCACATCAAAATTATAAACCATATTTCGTTTCTTGACGTTCTCAAAGAAAAACTCAAGAAAATTGAAAAAATTTCGAAATTCGAAGAAGATCCTTACATCAAATTGTTAAAGCTGGCACCTGAAATAGCCCTACAAAAATTAAAGGAAGAGCTTCCAAAATTGATTGATGAAGAATTCTTTGCTGAAATGATGGTAATCAATAAAGAGAAAATCGTCGAAGAAGTGAATGACGCGTTTATGAAAAATAAAGCTGAAATGATTTTGGAGATTCGGGAAATAAGGTCATGCATCAATGAAGTTCTTGACAAAATAAATGTTTTTGCCTCAATTCCTGAGGAAAGCCAAGGATCATTTTTATCAGATCAAATTCTCATTTCTAGCCCACAAAGTGGAGAAGCCTTAAATCAAAAAATAGATAATCTTATAAAGGATTCAGAATATAAAGAAAGAGCTAAACTAGAAAAACTAAAAGAAAAAGTGGCTAACGCTAACAACGAAGTGGAAAATTTTCCATATTGCCCGTGTTGCCATTCTGAAACTCTTCCGAGCCGCTTAGAAGAATTGACAGCTAATATAGAAAAGATAAAGAAAAAATTTCAAAAAATAACACTTGCAAGTGAAAACAAGCAATTATATAAAGCTAATGTAAATATCTTGAGCAGTTTTCAAGATCTTGAAAAGCTAGCAGACAACCTCTTTTTGAATTTCAACGAAATCCAAGAAAACTTAGAAAATTTCACTGTAAATACAAAATTTTTAGATATAACAGACCAAGATTTTGATGAAAGAAAAACGAGACTTACAAGGTTAGATACAACGACTACCGAAATCACACAAAATTACATAGAAAATATTGGAACACAGCTAAGCTCAGTAACATGCACAGTCCCATACTCAGATGACATGCTAGTCTGTGTGAATGGCTTTGTTGGTTGTGGAAACAAAAATTCGGGGTATGCTTGCATAATCAACCCAAAAACCAATGAGAAAACCAAAGTTTTGAGTCGTTTCACACCTTCCAAATGAGTAGGTGGGGTTAAATACAAATCATCAGTTTATCTCTTTGGTGGATTGACTAGGCCAACCGAAGCGTGAAGATACAACAACGAAACAGCTGAGTGGGAATCTATAAGTCCTCTACCAAAAGGTGCTGAAGACTGTTCTTGTGCAGTATGGAAAGATACCATTTTAATATGTGGAACTAACCATAACTGTATCTGGAAATACATTATTGCAGAAGACAGATACGAACAAATCGATGTGATTGAAGACGATAATATGCCAAATCCCAATATCAAAAAGATTTTATTCGTTTCCAAACAGACGATTTACTTGATGGAAAATGATGGGCGACTGTTCATCAGTGAAAGAAACAATGATCAGCAATGGCGTATGGTGAAAAGAGATCCAATCCAGAAGTTTTATCGAGCATATAAAAGTTTTCATAATGGAAAAGTGTTTATAGGCTTGGTGCTTTATAAAGATACACCAAAATACGACGGATTTTACTATTATGTTTTTGATGATGAGAAACAACAACTAACTTCGATTTACAAAATGAAAGTGCCAGACAATTTTAATACATCTTTTCAAGCTTATAATAAATCACTTGTGGATAAATGGAGAGGGTTTTATAATGCCACCAAATTGCAATACTCGCTAAGCTAAAATTAATAAAAACTAATCTGTAAATAAATGTTTATAATAAGTTATTCCTAAAACATTGGAAAGAAAAAATCAATAAGTATAGCCAATGAATCTTGCAAGACTGGAGGTGATAATACCTTACTTAAATAACTTTGAAGCTTTCTTTGTCAATGTAATTGCTCATTTTTAAAATTAAATAAAAATGCAAGCAGAAATCGAAAGTCTTTTGGGTGATAAAAGGGATTCATTGGTATCTTGTGCAGAGCCTATTTTTGATAAATTTGTGATTGAAGGTGAAGGAGTTGCTGTTTTTGAAAATAATAGCCATTGGCTACGTGCTGTTTGTGAAGTTCTTAATTACCTGAATATTTCGATACTTTATGAAGAATCAAATACAGAAGAAATTTTCAGGAAAAATTATAAAGAAGACAAATGGAATTTCAGTGATTTTTTAAGCTCTCTAGAAGATGTTCTTCGCATGCTTTTAGATAAAAACTCATCGAATACTCAATTGGAAATAGAAAATCCAGAAGTTACAGAACCACAAATAAGCATACATGAGACGCCCAGCAGTTTTCAAGGAATAGAAACTCCTTCACAAGACAACTTTCAAATTCAAGAAATATCGAATGAACCTTCAAATATTTTGGAAGCAGACAATTTTGAAGAGATTGAAAATGGGAATGAACCCAAGATACCATCGACTCATACTGAAGAAAAGATAAATCAAAACAGTGAGGCAATACAAAAAATAAAGAAGTATCTGGATGATACAGGATTGTATTCTGCCTTTCAGTTAATTTTTGCAGAGATATTATCAAAGAAAATTGAGCCAAATGAAACTTTTTCGTATGCTGCCAAAAGACTCAGACAAATTGGAAAAGAAGTTGCGCATTTACTACCTCAAGAATATGCAGCAGAAAAAGCAGTGGAATCATAAGCAATTTTCAAATTTATTTAAATTGATTTTTATACTTAATAACTTATTTATACATCCATTCTTAGAAGTTGCTTTTCTTCTAAGTTAAACTTATAAATCAGGGTTTTTGCTAGTAAATCTCCTGAAATAATTCCAATATACATTGATCCTTGATAATATGTTTTATAAGCTTGACTGTAACACATCATTTCTGAGGATCCAATTCTTTCCCATTCTTCTTCATTGCCCTCCAAGCTCTCATAGATATCTCCACCACTTTCTTCAATAGCATAAACCCTTGACTTTCCATAAAACAAGACTTTATGTTTCCCACGTTTTAGTTCCAGTAATTGAATTTCAGCAAAATAATTGTCATATAAATTGTATTTGTAAATTCTTGCATGCCAATAGCCACTAACCAATATATAATGTTTATAATGAACACACGAGCAATGAGTAGATGGCTCAGGCATCGATGGCAAATTAATCCACCTATTTTCTATTAAATCATATTTTTGTGTGAGGGATAATGAATTGTGATGAATATCTATACCCCCAAAGACATAAACAGAATTTTTATAGTAGCAAGCTCCAACCCAATATCGAGAAGGATCTCCTTGCTGCAGCATTCGCTTAAGAGTCAAGGCTTGAGCATCCAGAATGCAGGCAATCCCAGAAACAGGACTGCAATTTCCAAAGCAAAAAAGCTCTGAATTTGGCAATTGGGCTATACAAGTGTTAATGCTGAGCGGTTCTGGAGCTTCAAGATGCCATATATTGAATTTTTTTGTGGATGTTTCATGCTCGATTAATGTGCCTTCACCTCTAGGGATATCTCGGCTTATGAGATATATGGATTTATGATCATAAATTGTGGTTTCTTCGATTTTTTGGATCAATTCATCAAATTTCCCTCTTAAGTTGGAAATTATTCAGTCGATTTCATCTGAAATGTTTTTCATTCTCAAATCTGGAGACAATAAACTTGATAGGTTTTCAATTAAATTGTCGAACTTCTTTTTGGAAAGAAGAATATTATTCGCAATATTCCATTTGGATTGGAATTTAACGGATTCAGACTCTTTTGAGTCTTCCTCAATCATTTCATTTGTTTTCAAATATTCTAGTTCTTCCATTAATTCTTTGCTTCTCTGCATTTCTTTCAGGATTTCTTCATTTTTTTTTGTTATTATAGATCCATATTCTTTACATAAATTTTTTATTTTCTCTTTTTTATGCTTTTTCACATTTTGTATAGCGATTTCTTTTTCTTTTATGCTTTTTTCCAAAGCAGAAATTGTTTCATCCTTAAATGATAACATTTCTTTCAAACCTTGTATAAAATCTGCTTTTTCTTTCATGTAATCTTCTATAAGAGCATCCCTGAGCTTCATTATATCAAGTCTTATTTTTTCTCTTGCATTATCATTTGGAATTTTATCGTTAAATCTTTTAATCATTGATTTAAGATGATGATTTTCAATAAGAATCTGGTTTGAAATGTAGAGACCAGTCATGGGACTTGTGCTTCTTACTTTAAATCAATCCAATATGTTTTGCCGCTCATATGTGTGCCCATCAGATGCAATAACTGGGTCTTCCATTACTTCTCAAGATATCGGGCAACGATAGTCGTCAGGAATGTCGTTGGTTTCCTTTTCCATAGATTTAGTATATTAGTATTGACATATCAATATGGCGTATTTGTCTGATTAAATATAAAAGAATTCTGAAAAATAGATAATAATATTTGCACATTTTCCTGAAAAGCCTAATTTAAAATAGAGTTTCTTAGTGAGTTAAGAGTTAAATTAATTAATCGTCTACTCATTGCTCAGATTTTTTGCTGAAAGAAGCATCTCTAAGCTCTTTTCAATGTTCTTTATGCTTGACTTCATAGAGCCAACTTCTTCATTGAAGCTTTTTTCGAGATTCACTATGCTTGACTTCATAGAGCTAATTTCTTCATTGAAGCCCTTTTCGATGTTCTTTGTGCTTGATTTCACAGTTCCAATGTCTTCTTTGATTATCGCCATTTCAGCTTGAAGAATCTTTACATTTTTTTTCAAAGGAATTGTTTTGCCTGTTTCATCTTTATTCTCATTAAAGTCACTGCCAACGCACATTTGAAAATAGCATGAAGCTGTTATATGCCTATTCTTAACAAGCATTGCTTCTATCTCAATAAGCATCCCCACCAGTTCATGTATATCAGCTATCAGATAGTTTTCTTCGACCTTCCCAAACGTATTCCCTATGATTGCGATCAGGAGATTTAACATCACAATCATATTAATCAAAGTAACCAAAATAAAGCAAACCCATTGAATTGAACTCATGCCAGTTGTGTCAAAGTCTCCGACATTAAACCTATATGACATTTTTAAGAAATCTAAAAACGATGGGTTATTTTCATCCAAAACATAAAAAATGAATGCAAAAGAAAGAGTGGAGTACAATAATAAAATCAAAAAAGAAGCCATGTCTTTTATAACTTCAGTAATCAAATTCACCATATACCGAGTATTTTGGAATACCCTGAAATAGGAAATGCCTCTTATTCATGAAATAATGACTAAGAAGACAAGAATGCTATAATTTATATCTCAGTTTTGAGAGGATAGACTGACAGCAAAGTATAAGATTGCAGAGACTGTTCTTGCAATATCTATATAGTTCCATAAGTCTTTAACATAGCTCATTGGTGAAGCTCAGAACTGATAAACTTCATAAACTGATAAAAGAATGCTTATTGCAAATGTAGCATATAAAACAGTCTCATCTTCAATAAAATAAAGAACATATATAGAAAGAATCAACATGTATATTGCATAAACTATTGCTTGAAGATACATGACCCAACAAACCTTATTTCATTTATAATGAATCATTTCTTGAATTAGCGGACTCATCATGATATTTGAGTTTGGAGAATCATAAATACTGCACAAAAAATCAAGTGATTTCTGCGAGCCAGAAGTTAAATCAAATTTCACATAAGTTGACAAAAAAGTAATTGAGATTTCTTGATTTTTCGAAGTATCAATATCCAGAAAGTTTGAATTTTCAATAAAGAGATTTTCTGATAAGAAATGAATAGGGATTTCAGCTGAATTACTGCAAAATTTGGCAGTATGATCACTTGTATCTTTTCTAAATATAACATCATAAAATTTAACTAAAGAGCTGCAGTTTGATAAATTTAATTTGGCTAAGGCAAAGTTGCTTAAACTCGTCAGCGAATATGGATGAATAGACAAGTATTTATCAAGACCAACAATTATAGTGGAAACACAATTCGAAAGTTCTTTGCAGATTGATATTGATAACGGATTCTGATTGGATACAGTATTAATCATCGAAGAGCCATTTTTTAAAGCTAATTTTAAGTGGTCTGGATAGTTAAAATAGGCATAAAGATGTAAAGTGTTGATCATGTAAGGAAAAATAATTCAGTTGTCCATTTCAGATTTATATTCAACTTGTTTATTATTCAGAATCTTTGATACATATTTCATGTATTCATACTTATTTCCAGGCCCAGCACAAACGATCTTGCTTGCTTTTAATGGATTTTCGATGGCAAGTGCCATACTTTTTTCAGTAGGCTTTTCAAGATTTTCATTTTTTATCAATGATCTAAAAAGAATGTGATTTTCATCATCAGACAAGCATACGTTATATAGGGCCTCATATTTGTATGAAAATAGCTGGCTAAACGTTTCCAAGCTGATAAACTTAGCAACCCCATCATAGCTAATACCAATCATAAATTTATCATCTTTTGTTGTTTGAATTTTTACTATATTTTCACCTGGGCTCTTTAGCGAATGAAGCCTAATATTTTTTTTTCAATTTCAAAAGTTTATTAACCCATTCATAGTTATTAGAATCATCATTTCTTCATTATGAGTTGCACCTAATGTGCACAACTCATCATTTTCATAAATAGTTGCGATTTCTTTTGCTGTTTCTAAATCTCAAACTCTTAGGATGGGATTTTGAGCTATTGCTGCCAGCGCGTTTGATTTAGAGAGGTAGCATATATCTCTTGTCATAGAATCATGTCCTTTAAACTCTTTTATCAGATTCATAGACTCTGAGTCTCATAAAAATAGTCTTTTTGTGCTTCCAGTGACTATATATTTGCCATCAGAGCAGGATAAAACATTTCTTGGAGGCTCATATATATTTTTATCTAAAATTATAGTGGAAATTCTCTTGGTTGGAATGTGAACTTTGAAGATTTTTTCATTACTTCTCGCAAAGAAAGCTTCTTTATTTTCAACATCAAAACCATTTGATTTAAGAGTTACAATATCGGAGACCTCATCATTAATAAAATTTCATGTTTGATAAAGTTCATCTTTTGTTTTAATAATAGCTGTATTTTTATCTAAGAAACCTAAATATCTAACCTCTATAGCTTTCTGAAAATCAAAAATAGGATAGTCAAGAGTATAAAACCTACTGGTTGATCCACTTGCATATATTTGTTTATTATCTATACTTAGCCCAATAAATAAAATTGGAAAATTGCCAATGTTTATTGTTTCTTTGGTTTGAAAACTTTGCAAGTCGTAGAAACATAAATTTTCATTTTTTGGGAATAAAATGAAGTTTTCATCGCTAGTTATAGTAAAAATTCCTAATTTATTTTGACTAATTCTGATTGCTTGGACGTTTTCTAAATTGCTATCATTGAAAATGAGTATTTTAGACTCATAACTTACTAGGATCATGGATCCTTTAGGGGAGTATTCAAGTTTTAAGCTATTTGGATCTATCCCTATTTCACCAATTTTTTCATTTTTATTTGATAAAGTTATTAATTGATTTTCTGATGAAATGAGAGCAATGTGATCTTTGACTGATATAGAAAAACTCAAATAATTACATGTAATTAACACTTCAGAAATTTTGGGATCAGACAAATTGAATAGCAACAGCTCGTCACTAAAATGAACGACCAAGCAATTTTGATTAAAGAGTTTTTTTAATCCAAGCACACTTTTTCCTTCATTAAAAGTCCAGAATTTGCTTATGTCCATTGAGGGAATTTTAATAATTAGTATTTCATTTTCCCTTGAAAAATAAGTAATGCCTTCGCTTTCATAAAAAACAAATGAAAAGGCGCCAGCTGAAATTTTTTTGTCATCAAAACTTTGAGTAGAAGGATTCATGTAAAGGATTGTGCCTTCTTTTGTTGAAGCTAAATAATGAATTCCATCCAAAAGTGGGATTATTTCTTGGATCGTGAAAGGGAGATTAAAAGAATGAGGTAATTTCTTGTCAAAGTCTGCAGAAATATCGACGATGGAAGTAATCAGAGATGAAAGCTCAGGCTCATTCTTTGATTTTTGAGAAAACAATGCTTCATCCGGAGATATCTGATTTTGATATTGAGTGAGTTTTGAATGAGCACGCCCGAAGCCAAGGAGTGGTTCTGAGAGAGCTGAGTTATCCATTTGTAAAATGAGCCAGTATATAATTCAGAATATCTTTAAAACTTATATTAATCTTATTTTTCTGAAAATTGGTCTTTTGTGTTATTAATCAGCCTACTTCTGAGGAAAATTATTAGAAACTCTCTATTTTATGTATTTTTAATCTTCGCATAAAGCAAAAGTTTTGCTATGTGAAATTTTTTCAATTCTATATATATTATATGATTGCTATAAAAATTTTCAATTTTTATGTGCGCTTATGATTGTTGTAAAGTGATGATTGGTCAAAAAGCAAGGTCCCAATCATCATTTCTGCATTTTTTGTTGAAAATCATCATCAATATAATAAGATTATGAAAGCAGGAATTTTAATAAATCTAATAATCACTATCTAGATACATTGATACAATAAAAATACTTGTTATTGAAATTCTATTCTAGATCTTGCGAAGAGAATTATATATGAAAAGAATATTATGAAATTATGATAAAATGCTATTAAAATTTACGAGTATTTTTGTTCCCTGAATTCTTTAGATTTTTTATCAAAATGTATTAGTTTTGCCCAACGATTGATAAAATAAATACTATGATTTGAGTGCACTTCAAATGAGATGAAATAAGACTTTTGTATTGAGGCAGTCATAATACAATTTCAACTTAAAATGTCTCCTTTCAAGCTTTCATAAAGCTTGCCAGATGCTTCAACAAGAAACGCTTTTCCTTCATAAGAAAATAGCTTTTTAAGAGTGTCATTAGTCAAAGCTGGCTGGTCCAGAAATTGATACTCGTTTCTCTTTATATGGTAATTCAAAATATTTTTACTGCTGGCTGCTGCTATCAAGATGGTGTCACCAAAAACAACGCTCGTTGAGCTTGTATAATCTCCGCTAGGCAGTGGTCTTAGTGGTTTTCACTTAACTTTATTTAAGCTGAATTTTTCTGCTACATTTTTTGCACCTCCAAGTGCATAAATTTTATTATTATAGCAGAGAATATGCAAGTTGTTATTAAACTTGCCTGGTGGGAGAGTTTCTAAGTTGAAGAACTCATCAATAATAAAAGTTAGATCTGTCGATCCTCATGACCAATTACCATAACAAAAAATTTTATTGCCTGGGATTGGGCACATTCCGACTCCATAATCAATTGTTTGACGTAAATCATCCAGCTTATGAACCTGAGAAATCTTGCCATCTAAGTTGATTGAAATTAGTTTGGTGGTCCGATTTTCAAAAAATCTCAATTCAGCTGAAGTAAACTTCTGACCATAGATTTCTTCAAAAGGGCTTAATTTATTTTTTTGAAAAGACTCATCAATAGCTTTGACTGAATCACTCAAATCTAGCCAGTTCTTTTCAAGTTTTCATACCTTTAGCCTTTGCTTAGCTTCGTGAAATGGCAATCTAAGTGCCAATGAAATTTCGCTTATCTTTGGAAGATTTGGCACTTCTGCTGCTCTGACTGCTTCTTTTAAATACATATTAGCACGAGATTCTATTTCATTTAGCAAAGAAATTGATTTTTTTCTTCAATATTTCACGCAATTGAAAAGCTTATCCAACTCGCAAACCAAATTTTTCTTGCAGTTCTTAACATCTATTTTAAGCTTATGCAGTGCTTCTATGACCAGCCACCGTGTTTGGCTATCTGGTTTTCTATATAGCTCAAGATTTCGATGCTGATTTGTAGCCGGAAATCTCATATGACGAAAAGCATGACGCTCACAGAAAATTGTAAGAGATGGCATGCAATCACAAAAGCCAGACGGCTTGGATTTGCACTTTTTTCTGTAGCATTTTAATTCCTCCATCAATTATTATGAGAGATGTGCTCTGTCTTGCCATTTTTCCCGAATCAAAGGTAGCCCCATATTTAAAAGAAATAAGAGAAATTATTGCTGACAATATTTCAAAACAAATGGCGATAAAACAAATGAAATTCAAGAAAAGCATAGTTATTTATTTGAAGAAATTGAATTATATTAATTATATTTGCATTTATCAACTCTTTTCGTCTCAGGATCGAATTTAATTAATCCTCCCCATCGATTCATGAAATACACATCATTATCGAAGAAAACTTCAAAAGACACAAAACATGTATTTCCCAAGGAATTATCTGCTACATAAGATCATAGTGAAATATCTCCAATTGAACTCTCATATAAGCCGCCAGATGCTTCTAATAAATAAGCTCTTCCCTCTGCTGAAAACAGCTTTTTACAGGTTCTTTCCCTAAGAGTAGGGACAGAAAGCTCGTAAAAATATTTTCTTTTTACATCATAATTGGTAATCTTTTTACAACGCTTAGCAGTAATCAGTAGTGTATCCATATAAATCAAACTAGTTGAGTGCTTATAATTCATTTTTGCCTCTCCACAAAGAGATGAGAGCGTATTATTTCCTGACAGGGGCAATAAGCATAATGATTTTCATGAGCTCTTTTTCAAGCTGAATTTTTCTGATAAATTATTTGCCCCTCCAATTGCATAAACCGAATTATTAAAACAGACTAGTGATAAGTCATTATTCGGCTTTCCCCATGGAAGTGTCTGACAATTGCCAAATTTATCAATTGTAAAAGTCAAACCTTGGCGTTTTCAGTAAAAATTGCCATAGCAAAATATTTTTTCTCCAGGTATTGGGCACATTCCTATTCCATAGTCAATTATGTTTGGAAGTCCAGATATTTTCACAGAATTTGATATTTTACTGTGCAAACTAACATTAATTAGCTTGGTAGTTTGGTGATTTCAATATGGCAATTTTTGAGTATCGAATTTCTGACCATAAATTTCTTTAAATGGATCTGGTTGAACTCTTTCAAAAGCACTATTTATCAATTGAATAGGCTTAATTAAATCCAACCATGGTGTTTGTAATTTTCACACCTTGACTCTTTCTTTAGCTTCGAATGGAGGCAATCTAAGGGCAAGAGAAATCTTATTAACTTTAGGTAAATTTGACACTTTTTCTATGTTGATTGCAAACTTTAGATATTGGTTAGCTTGAGACTCGATTTTATTTAATAAAGAATAAGACCTGTCTCTTCAATCTTTCAAGCATTGCGTAATTTTCTGAAGTTCTTCTATTAAATCTCTTTTGCAATTTCTGATATCAGTTTTCAGCAGGTGAAGCTTTTCAATAATAATCCTTCGTGTCTGTTCATTTGGGGGCACTAACAGTTCAATGCTTTTGTGCAGCTTCCAATCAGTGGCGCTATGCTTATAAGCATGGGATCTGCAAAATAAAGCTGGAGGAGAGGTACAATTGCAGAATTCAAATGGCTTCTGCATGCATCCCTTTATATAGCACTTCCAATCTTCCATATTGTTTAAAAATGTAATCATAATATCCATTTTTCCCGAAATTAGCATAAACAATTATTGGTAATAAATGATAAAAGTCATAGTATTGAATAATCATATTTAAAGCTTTTAATTAATGCAAAATTGTTAAAACTATTAATTTTTGAAAATTATCATCACTCTTCCCTTCTTATTTTATGTAAAGATATTATGCTGTTTATAGACAACAATGCAAGTTTATAAAATAACTAGTTTAGTGGTCCGATTTTCAAAAATCTCAATTCAGCTGAAGTAAACTTTTGACCACAGATTTCTCCAAAAAGGCTTAATTTATTTATTGGAAAGACTCATTATGCAAAGCTGAAACATAATTACCATAAATTATTGTATCAAATATTTTATATAAAAAATTGTGTATCAATGCCCTTTTTCTTGAATCAATGAAGTATTGAGCAAAACTGAATTAGAGTTTCTATGCTAAAAAATCAGTCAAGTTTAATTAAAATTTTCTTCATTGAATTCTTTTGATTTTTTATCAAAATGTATTAGCTTTGCCCAACGATTGATAAAATAAATACTGTTATTTCTGTGAACTTCAAAAGAACCGAAATAAGATTTTGGCATTGAATAAATCATAACGTAATTTCAACTTAAAATGTCGCCTTTTAAACTTTCATAGAGATTTCCAGATGCTTCAACAAGAAACGCTTTTCCTTCATACGAAAATAGTTTTTTTAAAGCGTCATTGGTCAAAACTGACTCATCCAGAATTTGATATTCATTTCTTTTTATATGGTAATTTAAAATATTTTTACAGCTTTTTGCTGTCATCAAAATTGTATCTTCAAAAACAATGCTTGTTTAACTCCCATAATCTCCACTTGGCAATGCCTTCAACGATTTTTATTTGGCTTTATTTAAGCTGAATTTTTCTGATACATTTTTTGCACCTCCAAGCGCATAAATTTTATTATTAAAGCAAACAATATGAAGATTGTTATTTGGCTTGCGAGGTGGGAGTATTTCCAAGTTGCAGAGCTCATCAATAACAAAAGTCAGGTCTGTCGATCCTCATGACCAATTCCCATAGCCAAAAATTTTATTGTCTGGAATTGGACACATTCCGACTCCATAATCAATTGTTTGACTTAAAAAGTCAAATTTGCAAAACCTTGCGATCTAAATTGACTGAAATTAGTTTGGTTGTCCGATTTTCAAAAAATCGCAATTCAGCTGAAGTAAACTTTTGGCCATAGATTTCTTCAAAAGGGCTTAATTTATTTTTTTGGAAAGACTCATCAATAGCTTTTACTGAATCACTCAAATCTAGCCAGTTCTTTTCAAGTTTTCATACCTTTAACCTTTGCTCAGCTTCGTGAAATGGCAATCTAAGTGCCAATGAAATTTCGCTTATCTTTGGAAGATTTGGCACTTCTGCTGCCCTGACTGCTTCTTTTAAATACAAATTAGCACGAGATTCAATATCATTTAGCAAAGAAATTGATGTTTCTCTTCAATTTTTCATGCAATTGAAAAGCTTATCCAGCTCGCAAACCAAATTTTTCTTGCAGTTTTAACATCTATTTTAAGCTTATGCAGTGCTTCTATGACCAGCCACCTGGTTTGAGTGTCTGGTTTTCTATATAGCTCAAGATTTCGATCCTGATTTGTAGCCGGAAATCTCATATGATGAAAAGCATGACGCTCACAGAAAATTGTAAGAGATGGCATGCAATCACAAAAGCCAGATGGCTTGGATTTGCACTTTTTTCTGTAGCATTTTAATTCCTCCATCAATTATTATGAGAGATGTGTTCTGTCTTGCCATTTTTCCCGAATCATCAAGGTGAGCCCCATATTGAGCATAAATAAGAATAAATTGGATAATATTTACCTGCACCATTGAAGTTAAATGGTTATCAAGTAACCAAACTCTAATTATTAATAGAATTCGGCATAATTTAAAAAAATAAATAATTAAGCATACAAAATTTTCTTATAAAAACTAATTAGATTTAAGTATAGCTCTCTTCCTTGATTTCTTTTGTTTTTTTATCAAAATGTATTAATTTTGCCCAACGGTTGATAAAATAGATACCATTGTTCCAGTTGACTTCAAATGAGGCAAAATAAGTTTTTGGAATTGAATTCGCTTTGATGAAATTTCAGTTCGAAATATCTCCCTTTAAGCTTTCATAGAGCTTTCCAGATGCTTCAACAAGAAACGCTTTCCCTTCATATGAAAATAGTTTTTTATGAGTGCCATCATTCAAAACTGGTTCACTGAGGATTTGATATTCATTTCTATTTATATGATAATTTAAAATTGCTTTACAGCTAATTGCTGTTATCAAAATGGTGTCTCCAAAAACAATGCTAGTTGAGCTTGCATAATCGCCATTAGGCAATGGTCTTAATGATTTTCATTTGGCTTTATTTAGGCTGAATTTTTCTGATACATTCTTCGCACCTCCAATTGCATAAATTTTATTATTATAGTAAACAACGTTCAGGTTGTTATTCGGCTTGCCAGGTGGGAGTATTTCGAAGTTGCAGGAATCATCAATAATAAAAGTCAAGTCTTTGAATACTCATGATCAATTTCCATAGCAAAAAATTCTATTGCCTGGAATTGGGCACATTCCTGCTCCATAATCGATATTTTGAGGTAAATTCATCTTGCAAACTTGAGAAATCCTGGTATCTAAATTGATAGAAACCAATTTAGTCGTTCAATTGTCGAAAAATCGAATTTCATTTGAAGTAAATTTTTGACCATAAATTTCTTCAAAAGGGCATAATTTGACTTTTTCAAAAGAGTCACTAATTATTCTAATTGAATCGCTGAGATCTAGCCATTTCGTTGGAAGCTGCCACATTTTAAGTCTTTCTTCAGCTTCACAATAAGGTAGTCTAAGAGCTAAAGAAACCTCACTCACTTTTGGAGTGTTTGGTACTTTTGTGATCGTCATTGCAGCTTTTAAGTAATGATTGGCATTGTGCTCAATTTCATTCAGCAATGAAATTGATTTTTCTCTTCAGCTTTTTAAGCTTTCTAAAACTTTTGCTAGTTCGTTTATGAGCGTTCTTTTGCAATTCTTAACGTCAAGTTTAAGCTTGCAAAGTGCATCGAGTACCAAATGTCGTGTTTTTTCTTCAGGCTCGTTGAAAAGATCAAGATTTCGATGCTGCTTTCAATGGGGAGATTTCATGTGGTAATAAGCATGACTATTGCAAAAGATTGTCAAAGATGGTGAGCAATCACAAAAGCCAGATGGTTCTGAACTGCATTTATCTACGAAGCATTTCAAGTCTTCCATCAATTAATACTTAGCTATAAAATGAGAGTAGTTAAAATATTTTAAGCTTGCTCCATTTTTCCCGAATGTTCAATGTGAGCCCCATATTTCGCTCAGCAAGTGATCATAAATTTTTGATTCATTTGAGATGATAATTTTCATACAAAGACTAAATTTAAGCTTATATTACGCAAAGTATTATTGAAGGTTGATTCCATGCTTTTACAGTCAGGAAATCAAGTTTATAAAGTATGAAGCAGTGTATTAACTTAGAAGCTAATTTTAGCCATAGATTTCTTCAAATGTATTATTTATTTTTTGAGAAGACTCATCGTAAATAATCACTGAAACCTTGCCAATTCTTTGAATTTTTAACACCTCAGTCTTTGTTCAGCTTCGTTGATTGACAAACTAAGTGCCAAGAATTTCACTTATCTTTGGAAGATTCATTGCTTCAGCCACTCTAACTCCTTCTTTTAAATAAAGATTAGCACCATTTAGCAAAGAAAGAAATGGACTTTTCTCTTAAATATTCCAAGCAATTGAAAATCTTATCTGGCTCGCTAACTAATTTTCTCTAAATTTTTAATGCCTGCTTTAAGCTTATGAAGTACCTTTGGTGAATGGTTTTCTATTTAGCTCAAGATTTCGATGCGGATTTGCAGCTGGAGATTTCACATGATGAAAAACATAATGCTCACAGAAAATTGTAAGCGATAATATGCAATCACAAAAATCAGATGGCTTGGATTTATAGCATTTAAGGTCTTTCAACAATTATCATTAAGGCACACTTTTGTCTTTCCATTTTCCTATCAAAGTAGTCCCATATGAAAAATGAAATAAAAATAAATTATTGTTGATGCAATTTCAGAGTAAATATCCAAAAACAAATGAAATTAAAAAATATTATAGTTCTTTATTTGAAGAAATTGGATAGTTTAATGATATTTGCATTTATCGACTTTTTTCGTCTTGGAATCGAATTTAATTAATCCCCACCATCGATTCATAAAATACACATCATTATCGAAGAAAACCTCAAAAGACACAAAATATGTTTTCCTCAAAGAATTATTTGCGACATAAAACCATTTTGAAATATCTCCAATTGAGCTCTCATATAAGCCACCAGATGCTTCTACTAAATAAGCTCTTCCATCTATTGAAAATAGCTTTTTGCAGGTTGTATCACTAAGAATAGGAACTGGAAGCTCGTAAAAGTATTTTCTTTTGATATCATAATTGATAATCTTTGTGCAATGTTTGGCAGTAACCAACAGATAATCCATATAAATTAAACTAGTTGAATGCTTATAATTCACTGGTGGATCTTCTCCACACTTGGATGAGCGTTTATTATTCCCTGGTGGCAACAAGCATAATGATTTTCATTTATTCTTTTTCAAGCTGAATTTTTCTGATAAATTATTTACCCCTCCAATTGCATAAATCGCATTATTAAAACAGACTAGTGATAAGTCATTATTCGGCTTTCCCGATGGAAGTATCTCGCAATTGCCAAATTTATCAATTGTAAAAGTCAAACCTTGACACTTTCAGTAAAAATTGCCATAGCAAAATATTTTTTCTCCAGGAATTGGACACATTCCTATTCCATAGTCAATTATTTGAGGGAGTCCAGATATTTTCACAGAATTTGATATTTTACTGTGCAAATTGACATTAACTAGCTTGGTAGTTTGATGGTTTCAATATGGCAACTTTCTTGAAACGAATTTCTGACCATAAATTTCTTTGAATGGATCTGGTTGAACTCTTTCAAAGGCATTATTTATCAATTGAATAGGCTTAATTAAATCCAGCCAAGGTGTTTGCAATTCTCATACCTTGACTCTTTCCTTAGCTTCGAGCGGGGGTAATCTAAGCGCAAGCGAAATTTCATCAACTTTAGGCAAATTTGACACTTTTTCGATGCTGATTGCAAATTTTAAATATTGATTAGCATGAGATTCGATTTTATTTAATAAAGAATAAGATGTGTCTCTCCAAGTTTTTAAGCATCGTGTAATTTTCTGGAGCTCTTCCATTAAATCTCTTTTGCAATTTTTGATATCAGTTTTCAGCAGATGAAGCTTTTCAGCAATAATCCTTCGTGTTGAATCATTTGGACACATAAACAGCTCAATACTTTTATGTTGCTCAGGTCAATCAGCTGGCATGTGCTTATAAGCATGCGACCTGCAAAATAGAGCTGGAGGAGAAGTGCAATTGCAAAATCCAGATGGCTTCTGCATGCACCCCTTCATATAGCACTTCAAATCTTCCATATTGTTAAAATAAAGGATATTATCATATCCATTTTTCCCGAAATTTTGCATGGGCATTTATATGACAATAATAATAAAATTCATTTCAATAAATAATTACTTTTAAAAGCTTCTAATTAATGCAACTTTATTTAAAGCTAAATTATTTTGTCAAATTATTCACAAATTGCTTCCAATAAATGCATTTATGAATAAATTCATTCTCTATTAATGGAAAAGAAGAAAAAGAGCCATAGCAAAGAAGACAATTCAAATCGAATTATCGATTACTTTCAAAACCCATATGCCCCACATGGCTTCCCAATAGTCTCAAAGCATCAGCGAATTCGATCTCTTTCAAAGAAAAGACTTTTAAAACCTCTCAACGACCAATTTCCTCAAGAAAAATTCATTTCCAATTTAAATCATCCTTCATTTATCGACAAAAGTAAGTTTGAGCTTTTTAAATACAGAAAAGAAAGCGACAAATCAGCTATTGAAACCATTCTGGAGCCTCTCAACATAACTGAAGCTTCAAACTCTGTCCATTTACCTGAAATTACGTTTAAATTATCCCAAAGAGGAAATCGAAACCAAATTTCACTTTCCAATGAAAAGAAGCGAATCCATCAGCGGACAAGAAGCAAAATTTCAACAGCAACAAGCTGATATCCAAGCTCTCCCAGAGATATTTCTCCAATTATTATTGCAAATCAACGCGTGCAAACTTCCACTAATATTGAAGAAAAGCGTGAAGAGTCCCCTCAGTCTATTTCACGCCCAAGTACATCAGCAATCCTCATTAAAAGGACAGAATTTGCAAAGGGCAATGATAATTTTAAATCAAATCCTGATTTGGCTGGCGATTTCGAAAAATTCAGAAATTCAAGTCCAAAATTTGGCGAAAATCCAAAAAAGTCAGAAAAGAAAATCCAAACCCCAAGCCGAAAAGTAAAAAAGCTCAAAATCAGTCAAATCAATCCACAAAGAGAAAATAATGTAAACACAATATTGCTGAACAGAGGGTCTTATAACTTTAACATAATGATGCAGGAATATACGAGAAGACAGGGATATGAGGAAAAATCCAAGATTTTTGTATTAACAGGGCAGCATGATTTTATCAGAAGAGCGCTCAGTGTGAGAGGGTGAATAGAAAATCGCCATGCCACATCAAGAGCTTTTCATTTAAAATGGTGTTATAATGACTCAGATCAAGATTACAAAGACTTGAAGCTTGGACAATTTTATAATCATTTTTTGAATAATAGAGAATTAACCACAAAAAGTGGCTTATTAAGAAGCTTGAGAAATCTTATTGAGTATGGGGTTAATATTGATGATTTTTTCCCTAGGTGTTATGATATGGGTGATAACACACAGATAAATGAGTTTAAAAATGATTATCAGAGGACTGCGATTTTTTCTTTGCTTCATAAGCAGATCTCTGGGCAATTTATAAAGCAGGATTGCTTGGATTTAGCTATGAAATATTCTGAAGTTTTAATACAAGAAGTTGAAAATAAGTGTGAAAAAAATACAAAAATAAGCAGATTTGAGCTGAAACCTGAAGATTTGAATAAAATTTTGGCCGAAGCGACTAATAAGGAAAAAATTTTTTTGCCTTGCAATAAGGAGATTTTGGAAAAATGCAAAGGGATTATTGAGAAAATCCAAAAAATCTTCCCACAAAGTTTCATAGATGGAAGCCATAATATTTGGATAATAAAACCTGGACAAAACTCAAAAGGCTCTGGAATACGATGTATGACTGATCTTCAAGACATAATTGAATGTGGTATGGGCATGCAGTCAAGAATCGTTCAAAAATACATAGAAAACCCTTTACTAGTCCCTACTTCTGCAGGCTTCTGCAAATTTGACATGAGACAATGAGTGCTAGTTACAAATTTTGACCCATTAACAGTATATTTCTATAATAACTGCTACCTCCGCCTCTGCCAACAACCTTTTTCTTTAAACTCACTGGATCCTTTTATACACCTTGCTAATTATTCAATCCAAAAAGATATCGCAAAATCAGCCCAAGACACAGTATGAGAACTCTCCAAACTTATATCATTATTAGACTCAAAAAGAATTTCTTGAGAAAAAGAAATTTTACCAAAAATCCACAATATCGTTATAAGAACCTTAAAATCAGTTTCTGACGTAATTGTAAGCAGGCCAGAATGCTTCGAATTGTATGGGTTTGACATTATGATTGATGAAAGTTTTAAGCCATGGCTGCTTGAAGTAAATTTAAGTCCTGCTTGTTCAGAAAGAACTAATTGGCTTAGTGAGATGCTTGATTTTATGGGTGAAGGGTTGTTGAGGATTTTGCTGGATAATGAGCAGAAAGAGTGCTTGTATGATGAAAATGAAGCTTTGAGAGGGGAATTGAGAGGAAATGCACAAGAATGGATTTTGCTGTACAAAGCTTCAGTTAGCAGCTATGAACAAGAAACACTTTCAAGGAGAGGAGATTTGGAGGTTTGTGGGGAGAAATTCAATGTGAATAAAGAAAAACAGAAGGAAAAGAAATTTCTCATGCAAAGAGCTGCAATAATCATTCAGAAGAAAACCAGAAAATTTTTAGTAAAAATTCGAGAAGAAAGAAAAAAGCTTTGCAATAATGTTTTAACTATACAATGCTGACTAAGGAGAAAACTTGCTCATGACGAAAAAGATTACAAAAGGCAATTGAGAAGCGCTATAAAAATACAGTCATTATTCAGAATTTTGCCTGCCAAGAAAGAATTAAACAAACTTAAGCTTCTAAAAGCTGTCAAAATGATCCAAGCATCAATGAGAGGATGCAAGTCTAGGCTGCATTTTAGAAAATTACTACAAAATAAAGCATGCTTAAAAATTCAAGCTTTCTTGAGGCATAAATTTGCAAAAAACATTACAGAGCAAAAAAATTTCTTCAACAGAAGCGTCATAAAAATACAGAAATTTTGGAAAAAGAAATATAAGCAACGAATAAAATATGCAAAAAATATTCAAAGACTATGAAGAGGATACAAAGGAAGGCTCAAGTGGAGAAATGAGCACAATTTTCAAAAAAGATTAAAAATGATACAAACCTGGATCAGATTCTGTGTAGCCAGAAAAGACGTCTCAAACTTAAAAATGACAAAAGCAAAAAGGTTTATTCAGTACTTTGTCAGTTATAACTTTGCCTTAAAAAGCATGGCATTTTATAAACAAAATTCTGCAGCAATTACTATACAAAAACACATTCGCAGAATTTTAGCTATAAAAGCGCTAAATAGCTTAAAGAATGAAAAGAAAATTATGATTGATGCAATCAAAAGCATCCAAAAACATATGCGAGGCTTAAAATCTCGCATGAAATATGAAAATTTAAGGAAAATAAAATTTTGTATTATCATACAAAAATTTTACAGAGGGTATAAAGCGAGAAAATATTATAAAATTATGGCCCTTGTCAGAAAATCTGCAATCACAATCCAACGACACTTCAAGGGTTACAAAGCTCGCAAAAAGTATTTAAGCATCAAAAAAATCCAAGCAGAAGAAAAAGAAAAAAAAGAAAAAGCCCTTAGGCTCAAAAAAGAGCAGGAACTGAAAGCTCAAAGAGCAGCTGAAAGATTATATAATAATCTGAGAACGGTTGAAATTCAGGCACCAATTTTGAATAGACTTGATATTGAAAAAAATTTAGGAAAGAACATGAAATTTGAGAATTGAAAGGGGAATAATGAAAAAACTCAAGAAGAAATCTACCTTGGGAGATCTTTGGGATCGAAGAAAAATTCAAATGAAGAAACTCCTATGAAAGATAGCAAGCTTTATATGATACAAGATCTAAGCGTGCAAAAAATAAAATCAAAATCAAGAAAAAAGCAAAGAAAAAATTCGCCATATGAAGTGATTTTCACAAAATGGTAAACTGTAAATTTAAATGAATTTATTTAACTATAATTTCCTTTATTTAGCAATATATTTTCTTTTTAATCTTCAATTTCTGTGACATTTTGGAGCTGAGATCAAATTTATATATGAAATCTTGTGCTGGCTGATAATATATTGACGACCCAAATCAGGCACTTTCTTTTGAATATTGATATACATCCATTTGACTTTTACATAAAAACTCTCAATCAAAAGGATTTTTTGTTTTGCTTTCATATATAAATGACTTGTATTCAATGAAATAGGCTCTTTCATTAATATGGAATAAAAACTTGCTTTCTCCTAAAGTCATGATAATAGAGTGAGAATTTGTCAAAATGTCATACAAGTATAAGAAACCATCAATATCAGAATGCAAAATGCATTCACAAAAATCAATACAAGAAAACACAGAGTTTGTGTATAAAGGATTTGTGTTATTTTCTCATTGATTTTTGATTAAATCAAATTTCCTAAAATCTATAGTGTCTCTGGCTCAGATACCACAAAAAACATATACTGAGTCTTGATAGAATACGCATTTAGAGCCTATACAAGGAATTCCTGGAGGCAATATTTGTATAGATCTATTTTCATTGATAATAAATGCAAAGCCAGAAAATTGTGGCCCAGCAGCATTTCCATAGCAAAAAATACGATTGTTTGGGAGATTACAATGAGAAGTATCAATAGTCAAAAATTCAGGGATGTCAAGATGTTCTGCTGTTTCTGTTAAGTTTGAGAGATTTATGGTGACCAAGATCTTTGAAAAGTCTTGAAATGAAATCAGGCAATCTGAAGATACTGAAGGAAAGCATGGCTTTTCTTCTGATAATAAAGTAAAAGTATTATTCATCAGCATAGATAAGATTTCTTAAATATGGTTTTCAAATAAGGGTAAAACGTTAGGATATTTTAAAATATTGGTAGAATATAATTTCCTCAATGATGAGCTGAGTCTTTAATGCAATTGCTATTTAAATTCTTATTTATATAAAATTCTCTATTTGAAAATTATTTACGCTTTCACATATTTTAAATTCTTCAATTTATAATTATCTTCAAAATAAAATCATAAAATTCTATTAATATCATCATTTTCTCACTTTGCCTTATTTAAATTTCATATTTTATAGTAAAAATGTTGTCGTGTTGCTTTCCCTATTGTTACAAGAAACCCACCATCATCTGCTATTGTCAAGAAGGCGGAGTCCTCATGTGCAAAAGCCACTTATACGAGCACATAATGTCAGAATCTTCAAACGGACACAAAAATGAACCGCTTTGGTATAAACCCTCTGATGAGTGTAAAGCTTCCTTAATTGCAGAAATTCACACTCGTGTAAGAGAGCTATTAGAGCAAAAATCAAAACTGATTAAAAACTGCAGGCAAGAAGTCGCAAAAATTTTGGAAAATTTGGGCAGAAATATTGGGTATGTGGAAAATGGGATTGATAATTATGTAAAATGGACTGCACAAATATGCAAAATCATAGAAGTCCCTAGGAAAAACGATACTCCTATCGAAAAATCGTTGACTTTGCCAACTGACAAAGGAGTTTTAGTGCTGGAAAATGAGATTTTTAGTAGCATGCCTGACTTAAAAAAGCTTCTCAGGCCTATAGAACTGCCGTCGGCTTCTGAGCAAATTTCGAACTATTTTAAAAAACTCGAAACTCCTATCAGCAACTATGAGCCTAAAAAAGACGGGAAATCTAACATAAAAAGACCAAAATCGGCCTTTATCTTATATTTCGCAGACTGGAAAAGAGAACGAGGAGGAAATAATGGCGTGGGCACTTTAAAAGAAGCTGCTGAGGACTGAAAAAATTTGGGAGCTGTTGAAAAAAGGCCATATCTTGCAAAATCAAAAATTTTATATCAAAAGTATTACAAAGACCAGTATCTCAATAGCATGACCAACGATGAAATTGAGAATGATGAAAATTGTGAAGAAGAAATTATGCAAACAGAAGCTCTTAAGCAGTCATAAAATAATGGTAATTAAAATTGTATATATCAGTAATGCGTTCTTTATCACCGAAAATCTAGCTCTGCATGCTCGAATTGAGTATTAACAAAAACTTTTAAAAAAATATATATTGCAAGTTTCATAAAAGCATAAACGATATAAAATTACAAAGCTATTAATCTGAAATAAATTTCATGAGTAATAAAAATTTCGATTTTTAATCAATTATCGTTTTCTTCCATACTTTCGAATCTCATTGATAAAAAAACCCCAAAAACTTGGTGTAGAAAATATCCAAAAATCAATTATTTAAGTTTTTCATTTCATTAAAGAATCCATTAAAAAACGCCTAAAAAATCATCAAAATCTGTTTTTTAAAGTATCCTGTGCTCTTTTAATAACAAATATCAGAAAATGGAATCCGGTAAGAGTGAAGCTGGCTTTGCAATGGACTGGAAGCTAAAAACTGACTCCGCCCTTACAGGGCTAACGACTTATTCAGAGATGACAAGACAAAAGGATCTTGAAGATTCATACTCGAATTCCTCAAAAACTTCGAAATTCATAAGAAAAATTCTGAATTCTTATTTATGGATCAGTCTCAATGGTATCGCTTTAGTCTGATCCCTTATAAGCGATGAAATTCGCAGGGCTGCTTTTGACAAGGATAATGATGATGTCTTTTTTGTGATTGCCATCATTATATTAGGAATGTTTACCTTGGAATTGCTTGGAAACTGAATAGCAGAAAAGCATTACAGGTACTCTTATTGATGCTTTATCGATTTGATTGGAATTATTTCTCTAATCCCTGATATTGGATACATATGGGATCAAATGATCGGGTCTCATTGTCCTGATGAATCCAGAGGGGGCGCAGAAACAAGCTACCAAAGCTTATCGTTAAAATTCGTAAGAATCTGCAGACTTTTCAGGATATTAAAAATTTATAAGCTCATCATGCTCACAATTGCCAAGAAAAAAAATGAGGACGAATTCACCTATGCTGACCACAGCTCGAAGCTTGGGGTAATTTTGGCCGATTCCATGAATAAACAAATAATCACTTTAATTGTATTTTTAATTGGGATTTTGCCTTTTTTTGAGTATGATTATTATGAAGATACATCAGGAAGCTGAAATTACGCCTTGATCTTGCTGAATAATTTTGTGAAGCTGCCTGATTTCGAATATATGTTTGATAAGTATATACATTTCCATTATTCGGACTATTTTTCAGTGATTTTTATAAATTTTCATTATGAAGATGACGATATCCAAATAGAGAAAACATGACAGAAAGCTGAAATTAGTCCTAATGACTTGCGAGCAGCTGAAATGCTGTGTGTTTATTACAAAAATAGCACTGCAATTTTAGATATGAGGTATCACACCCAATTAGAGGCATATTTAAGCATGCTAAAAACGTTGACAATGTGCTTTATTATGATAATCAGTGTCATGTATTTAAATAGAGATGTCAGAGATTTTGTTATTACTCCAGTGGAAAAGACGATTTTTTGAATAAAATCAATTTCAAACAGCCCTATAAGTCTGAGAAAGGCAGAATCTGTGCCAAAGCCAGAGTATAATGATGAGGTATTAAATAAATGCTGTATCAAAGTAAAAATCACTGGAAATTATGAAACTGAGGTATTAGAAAATACCTTGATAAAAATGGGAAAATTAAGCTCACTGTGTTTTGGAAAAGATGAAGCTCATGTCATTTCGTCAGGAGTAGACGAAAAATGGCATTTAGATCCTCAAGCAAGAGGGAAAAAATTTTATGCAATATTTGGAGTAGTAAGCCTGGAAAATTTATGCGAGTTTCAGCCTGATATGTTCTTATTTTTAAATAAAATTGCTTATATTGTTCATCACGTCGCTGATCAATATATGTGCAATTCTGTTTTACATTTAGGGTGGAATTTTGTACTTATTTGAAAAATTGAGGACAGAAATATAAAAGAAATAAATGGAAAAATCGAATTTATGCCTACATCTACAAAAGCAAAATTTTTAGCTGACTTGGCTTTTATAAGCTTATTGAAAATTTATGCGAAAGTCACAACTGACAAAGGAATTGAAAAATATTGCCAGGAAAGCAGAATATTTGAAGAAAAATGTAAATATAATAACAATTTAGGCTATGCACTAAATGTTGGCTGTGGAATAGAAGGGTGTATAGGGAGTGATTATAAAATAGATGCTGGGTATATATCGACAGATTTAAATTCATGCATAGAATTGAGCACTTTATCCAGAGAAAATAATAGTAAAATATTTGCAAGTGATTCAATATATGATATGCTTAGCCCAGAAGGTAAAGAATTGATGAAAATTGCAAACACTGTTGAAAAGGATGATCCAGAATATATGAAAATTTATGAAGCAAACTTAAAATTGTCAGATCAATTGAAAATGAAAAAGAAAAATCTCTTCAAAAGCTTCAAAGAAAAGAAAAAGGCTCTGAAACAAAAATTTAAAAATATGGAAATATCGGGAAATTTTCTATATAATATGAATAAATGCATAAGAGCTATGAGGGCAGGTGCTGGACCTCAACAAAATTCTGAAAATAATCAATAATAACAGCATGAATAATAGAAATTTTTATAAAACTCCATAATATTTAATTAATATTCAATGCTTATGTTATTTCATTCAAAAGTTTTTTCGTAATTTCTTACTTTTAAAGTCAAATTCATAATAATGATTATTAGTGCCGACATTGACTCCAATATATGCGGAGTGCTGATAATAAGTAACATAATTTTGCAAAAACCAATCCATGTTTGATTCACCAACGTCATGCCAATTATAAACATTTTCAACCCCGCACTCATAAATTCTTCCTAGTCTTTCTATTATATACACTCTATCATTCCCTGCAACTAAGATTTTTCATGAATTTGCAAACTCAAAAGAAAAAGCTCTAGAGTAACTATCCAGTTGAATATTATATTGATATAGATATTTATGACTGAATCCAGATACAAGGATGCTGTTTTTGAAAATCACAGAGGAGCAGGAATGTGAAGCAATAGGCAAAGGCAATAATTTGATCCATCTATCATGTAATAAATCAAATTTATTAGCATACGATAATTCTCCCTTTGTATTGTTTCCTCCTCCAAAGACGTAAACAAAATTATTATAATATATAGCAGAGGATGAATAGCAAGGATATCCAAAAGACAATTTTTTCTTCAAAACAAAATTTTGGACGTCAATGATGCAAGCAAATCCAGATGATGGGATGCCTTCAACCCCAAAACAAAATAGCTCATAATTTGGGAGTTGAGTTATGCAAGTAAATCTCGTTAAATTTAGTGGGAGTGATATTGGAATATCAGATAGTGAATTATGCTCGATATCGTAGATTGTTAAAATTGTGCTTTGCTTTGATTCAATCATGAAAATCAGCTTTTCCATTTTTCATTTACATTTTAATCAATAAACTAAGCCTTTGCATATAAAAATTTTCTTTTTTTCTGCTGCTGCCTTATCCAGGTTTTTTGTCTCACTTCAATTTTTTTCTATCAATCACGGATAATTAAAAATTTTCTAGGTTTAATTTTTTTTCTATCTTTACTGAACGAAATTCATATTTTCTAATAATTATAAATGGACGTTCCAAAGCTGCTAGAACGTATCAACGAATTCCAGCAAAACACAACTGATTTACATGAAATTCAAAACTTCGCAGAAAATATCCAGGCGTTAATCAAAGAATCCACATCAGGACAGAAGAATGTAACTTGTGATAATGCCATGGTAAACCGCATTAACAACTTACTGCCAAAATCTGCACATAGACAAGAAGTCAAGCTTTTTAACCTCCTGGCAAAATACTCGAACTTAACCAAAATTTATATAAAAATCCCGACGACTTTAATTAGATTAGAGAACACTCTTTATCTAATACAGAATAAAATTGACGATAATTCAGTCATTTCAAAACAATGCACAGAGACTGAGTTCTTCAATCTCCCAAACGCGGCCAATGACAAAGGTTCACCTGTTTTCGTATACAAAAGCGCAGCTAAAGGTGTCGTTGCTCTTTTTTCTTATGAAAATGCCTCAAGGATTTGAAATTCTTTAGAAGTCCACGCAATGATGCAGCAATTCATACAAAGCAAATCAGACCCTGCTACCATTACAAGAGTCCTATGAAGAAGTGGCATGAAAAACAAATACTTCACGATCACAAACAAAAAAAATGCAGCAAGACGCCTCAGCAAATGCTCAAGTCAAGGCTCAAATTTGAATTTTACTTACAAAAGGGCAAAATCTACAGTTTCT
The DNA here is from genome assembly GCA_949751825.1 of Blepharisma undulans. Lineage (NCBI taxonomy): Eukaryota > Ciliophora > Heterotrichea > Heterotrichida > Blepharismidae > Blepharisma > Blepharisma undulans. Next base: position 53,847 of record CATKHM010000028.1, read on the forward strand.
GATGCGAAAATTGGCCAGTCAGATTTTAGATATTCCCAGTTAATGTTTACAACCAGTCAGTCTATTAATAATCCTTACAAAGTCGGTACAAAAACGCCTTTTCCCACAAAAGTTAGCTCAGAAGACGATATCCCTGAAATTCGTAAAGAAGAAGAAAAAATGCTTGCTTTGCGAAAATCGTCAACAATTTTGTTTAAAAATAACGATTTAGATATGAAAAGTCCTAAAGCAAATAAAGATATTTTAGCAAATGCAGATGTGCATAAAGAGTATTTAGTTCTTACAAAAGATATAGACAGCTGCCTTGCAAGTGAAGGAAACCAAAAGATACCAGAATTGGAAAGCATGGTGGATCAGGTGGTAGATTTTTTAAATGTGCATGTATTTAAAAGACATGGACTGAAAGGAGTTGTGCTGGATTTTGTAAAAGATAAGCATAATGTGTGGTATTTATTGGAATGCAAAGAATTTAATGTAGATTTTATGATTCCAATAGAATTTGAAAGAACCAAAAAATCAAAAACCAGAATTGAAGAAAATCCAATAAATAGAAGAAATTTCCAGAGAGCTGAAACCCTTATAGATAATATCGACCAAAGACTCCCAGAGATAAACACAAATCAAGACTTCATAGATGAAAATGAAGAAGAATTGCTAGCTTTAGCATGCCCATTCAAAATCAGGTCAAAACCCAAAAAAGCTGATCATGGACCTGTAAGCGAAGAAGATTTTCTAGAAAGACTCAATAAAGTCAGCGAAAAAATCGACAAAATCAGTGTTTCGCATGCGCCGCCAGCCAAATTAGTTGCTTTAGATAAAGATGAGCTAGTTCAAGAATACTTAAACAGCCATAGCCATTTTAACCCTAATGCAGCAGGAACAAGAAGTCCTATGCACAGCTACACTTTGCCAGGATGCTGTTCTTTTGGCAAAGATGCTAAAGAAGACAAAGATTATACCAAAAGAATCGTCAGTGAAGTAGCGACTAATCTTGATGACATGACAATGAAAATAAAAATCGCGAAACTCAGACAAGTCAATATACTTACAAAATATGGAGGAGAGCCTTTTTGGGGAAAATTCATATTTTCACTTTACAATAAGATTTTGGCCAATGAAATGCTTAACAAATACTTCAAAAACTCCAAGCTGCAAAGCTTTACATATATTGTCACAGGGTATTTCAAATTATTTAACGGAAATTTGAATTTAGAGCTGAGAAAGAGAATAAAAGCTGCTCATTATTTCAGAGGAATCAATGAAAAGGAGTTTGACTGCTACGTGGACTTATTCAATCATACATTGATTGAATTTAACATAGATGAAGATGATAGGGTTGGAGTGGTCTCAGAGCTGAGGTCAATGAAAAATATCATATGCAGAGAGCTAATGGTTTAGAGGTAAATAATCTAATTAATCATCAGGAAATATTATATTTAAGCTATATCCAGCTTCATTCTCAATAAAATTGAATTGAGGGAAATATATAATGGACGTTTTGCTTGCTGATAATAATAATTTAACATATTTTATGAAATAATTTTAAATTTATCAAGATAATCAAAATACATTTATGTATGCCTGCAGATCAGGTTTTTCATTGTCCAGACTTGTGACATAATTCCTTGCTTATCGTCAAGTTCGAGTTTCAGCTCATTTAGTGTCAGTTCGAATAAATTCACATATTTATTAAACTCCTTAATAGTAATCCCTCTTTGATGATGCGCAGTTCTTAGTTTTCGTCTTAATTCTAAGTTTACCCTTCCTCCTACAATTTTGAACATCCCATTGACTATCATTTTGAAGCTATCTAGTGTGGAATTTGCAAAGTATTTATTCAATAAATCGCATGCCAGAACTTTATTATATAATGACACTATGAACTTATTCCAAAACTCAGTGCCTCCGTATTTTCTAAACACATCTTTGTCCCTGATTTTTGCCATTTTTATGTTCATCGTCATTTCATCGAAACTTTCCACTGCTTCACTGAAATGCTTCTTTACGCATTGAAAGCTTTTATTTGTAGAAGGACTGGCTTGGTCTAAGCTTCCAGTAGACAATGATTCGTTTAACATCATTTCAGAAGAATTCATAGGTGAGGTCACATTCCTATAAGGGTATTTCAACGTATTGTAATAACTGTGTATGCTGTCTTGCTTGTTAAATGACGGCAAAAGCCCAAAAGTTTTTTGTTTTTTTAGCTTTTCTATTTTATCTTGAACTTTGCTCATTCTTTCAAGCAAATCTTTTTCTGAAACTTGATTTAGTTCAAGTCGTTTCGGCTTTGACCTAATTTTAAAGGGGCATTGCACAAATTCTTCTTTGGGCGACTCAATTTTATCCGGTATTTCTTTTGTGTCTGGCTCAGTGCTGACTGGAGTTTCCAGTTTATCAACATTTTCATTTATTTTTGGGACTTCAAGTCTCTGCTTGGATTTTCGCCTTGACCTTTCTATTTCAAGAGGTGCCACAAATTCTGTAGCATGTTCTTTGCAGTCCAAAAAATATCATTTATTGTTTTTGTCTTTTACAAAATCTAGCACAATCCCTTTTAGATTTTTTTCATAAAACAGATGAGTATTCAAAAATTCAACGATTTGTTCGGTCATTGCTTCAACTTCAGGAATTTTCAAATAATCTTCACTTGCAAAGCAGCTTTCTATATCAGTTGTTAGGACTAAAAATGCTTTATTTCGTTCTTCTTGTGTGTCAGGAATAGTGCTTAATGTGCTTATATTGTCCAGGTCATTGCTTTTTCCTTGGGATGAGGCAAAACTGTTATTTATTTCTGGGCTGTTATCGCTGCTTATAATTATCTTGGGTATTTTTTTTTTGCAAAATCCTTTATTTTCTTTGAAGCTTAAAGTCACACTTTTATTGAGCCTGGGATTTTCATTTTGGTAGTCTTCTCTTATTGGGTCAAGTGAAAGATCACGCGAGTCTCTTGACTTTTTAATTGATAAAGTCATGCTTTTTTGAATAAAATCACTGTGCTTGTCGTAGTCAGGTTCTTTTTTTTTTGGTAAATTTTTATTCAAAATTTTGTAAGGATTATTTACAGACTGAGAAATTGGGAGAAGCATTTTTGAGTAGTGGAAGTCAATAGCTTTGTGTAATAATTTATTTGATTTGTGCCCAAAATTTGCTGAAAATGTTAAAGCTCTTTTGCTTGACCTGAGGATAATTTTTTTCCTATTTGTAATTGAAAAATACTTGATTTTTGAACCAAATTTTCATAAAATCCTTGTAATTGTTGCAGGATTTGATTTGTGTGGAATAAATTCTTGAAGAATGGCATAGTGAACTGAATTTTCTAAATTTTTCCTAGCGGAATCGTAATCAAAAATAGGGATCACGTCAGTTTCTGGACTTTTGAAGCAAAATAAAGGATAGCCATTATCATTCTGGATTATTGCAGTATCAAAAAATTCATCTAAAGTAGTCTCAGTTGATTCTATGCGCTTTTCCTTTTTATTTTGAATTAAATATAGCTTGTCCTCCAGTTTGATAAGAGTTACTGGCACATTTGCATATATCGGGTTATAGCTTGAAAGCTTTGCAAATAATGTGAAAATTCTTAGTTTCTGGAAAAAAGCAGTTTTAGGTAATAAATTGTTGATCCTACATATCATTCCGTTTTCTGGGGTGGTGCACTGGAAACTTTTAGAAGACTCTGTGATTAAGCTTCTCAAATCTTCACCGAAATGCATAATTTCTTTTCTCTCGCAAGCGTTTTGATTGATTGTATTGATACGTTCTAAGATTTTCGGAATATCCATGCCTCTATTATTAGCCAGCTTAAACAAAAATTTTAAAATAATTTCTTTTGTTAAGCTATTTATGCAGTATTATCCGCTAAAGATTTTACTCTAAATTTTCTTTAAAATTTTCTTTCTCAAAACTCAGAAAATCTTTTTTTATTAAAGAAGACTCATCAATTATGGCCTTATTACTTACGCCAGCATTTTATTGATTTTATTAAAGTTTATTTTAGAAAATTATTTTACTATTCTTTTCTGCATATAAGTCCTTTCATCAGCTTGATTTCTGACATAATCCCTTGCTTATCATCTTCTTCTACATTAAGCTCAGTCAATGTGAGCTCCATCAAATCTGCGTAGCAATGGAATTCTTCTGATGTGATTCCTTTCGCCAGATGTGAAGCTTTCAGTTTTCTTCTTAAATCCATATTTATCTTCGCAGAAACTATCTTAAACATCCCATCAACGATTTGCTCAAAGCTTTCAACCGTCGAGGTCGCAAAATGCCTATTCAACAGAGGAGTTGATAGGATTTTGTTATATAGAGAAACCACAAATCGTCCCCAAAAATCTTTTCCACCGTATTTTTTCATAATATCTTGCTGCTTTATTTTTGAAATTTTTATATTCATAGCCATTTCTTCATAGTTGTCAACCCCTGCCATAACGACATTTCTTGTATATTGTAAATCTTTATCATCTTTTGAAGGGCATTCAGAGTCAAATCCCATCGGACATTTCATCTTTGGAGAATTTGGTTTAGGTCCATTCAGCTCACTGAATGTATAAAACGCTTTGCAGTATTCTTTGATGCTTTCTTCTTTATTCATTTGAGTTATTGGTGATTTCAATTGGTTTATCCTGTCTATTTTTTCATTGACTTTATTTAGTCTTTCTATGAACTCTTTTTCAGTGACTGAGTTGGGGTCGATTTTTTTTGGTTTTGAACGAATTTTGAATGGACAGCTCGCCATTTCGTTGATAGGGTCATATTCTTCTCCTTCAGATTCTATCTTCATTTCAACAGCTGGCTCAGGGATATCCTGTTGTGACACCATCGTTGTATAACTCATATCCATTGGCATTGTTTTGGAAGGCTCCAGTTTTCTACTCATTCGTCTTGAGTTTTCGCTTTCCAAGGTCATTGGGCAATCAGTGCAATAGTCATTGCAATGTAATAAATACCAAACGTTATTTTTATCCTTGACGAAGTCAAGGACAATTCCTTTGATGTTTCGATGCTGGAACATTTCTGAGTTTAAAAAATCGACTAATTGCTCTGCCATATACTCGATTTCTGGGATTTTCATATAGTTTTCACTTGCATAGCAGCTTTCTACATCTTTGGTAAGGACTAAAAAATCTTTGTTTCTTTCTTTTATGCTAAATTCATTTGGCAAAGGATTGAAATCAGTGTCATCTTTTACTTTTGGTAGAGTCGCGAATGATTTGAAAATTTTATTTTCATCGCTTTTAGGCTCTTCTCTTATTGTTGCTAAAGCTTTAAGTTTATTTGGTAATTTCGATTTAAATGGGTTATTTACAGAACTTGAAGTTGGAAGTATCATAGTTGAGTACCTAAAATCAGGGGAAAGGTTGCTTAAAAGTTTATTTCTCTTCGAAGAGGAACTTACTGCAATTGTGGTGGATTTTTTGATGGATCTGATAAACGCTTTTTTTCTGTTAGTGATAGTAAAATACTTGGTTTTCATACCAAATCGCCAGAGGACTCTTGTAATTATGGCTGGGTTAGTTTTGCTCTGAATAAAGTGCTGGATTGATGCATCTTCTTCAGAAAGGTTTCAAGTCTTAAGAGCACTATCAGGTGTAAATAATACCTTCATGCTTTTTTCTGGAACTTTATATATAAAACTTGGGAACCCTGTATCATTTTTTGTCGTCGTCAAACTGAAAAATTCATCTTTTGTGCACTCCCTAATCTGTATTGATTTTTTTTCTTTCTTGTGCTGAATCAAGTATAAGGTATGATCAATTCTCATCATGGTAGTAGGAACACAAACGTTAGGCTTATTGGAATTTGGATGTTTTACAAAAATGTTGATCAGGTCAAGTTCTTGGTGGGCTCCTTGCTTCTGGAGTAAATTGTTGACTCTGCATATCATGTTGTTTTCTGGGCTCATATAAGAGAAGTTTTTTGAAGATTCTGTGATTAGGCTTCTTAAGTCTTCGCCGAAGTGCACAATTTCGTCTCTTTCATTTTCGTTTTGGTGGAGGTCATTAAGATGTTCCAAAATCTTTGGAATGTCGTCCATTTCTTTTTATAATTATATCTGAAGCAGTCAGTATGAACGTAAGTGAAGCATCTTTAGACAGATTTTAAAATTGAGCACAAATTTAAGCGAAGAAGTAAAATAAACAAATTAGTCTTAAGTTTATAAGCTTATTAATGATATCACATTTATTTTAAATAACGAAATAATCATTTATGTGGCTAAAATAATGAAATAGGATTATATTGTTAAAGAAAACATATACTGCTGAATTAAAAATAAGAAGTGCATAAATACGTAATTGATAAGTAATTCGTATTTTTTAATTATTTTAAGAAAATATAAATTGATAGCATGATTTGAGAAATGCTACGGTCGATGTGAATAAAAAATTTCAAAATACTGAGAATTGAAATTTTTAAGATCTTTTTTAATTACTTCCCTATTATTTTTGTCTTGATATTTGTGAAATTAATTTTGAAATTGAAATGGCATAAAGCCATAAAAAATCACTACCAAATTGATTTATTTTTATCTCAGGCAATAGCTAACACTGTTTATGAGTGCTTTAAACAACGCAACTTTCTAGTTTTCATTTTATTTTGAGTTATTTTTGCCAATTATTAAGTTGCATTGAGTTATGTAACCCTTGCTAAATCTTATGCTTAAGAAATAGCCTGAATAATATCAAAAAATTATCTATAAGATTTTGTCTTAATTGCTTTTCCAATGAGTTTTCAGTCATCAAAATAAGATTTATGTTGATGATTATTTAATGCATTTTCAACTATCCTTTTTTTATTTAATTCTGTTCTGCAGAGCCAAACCGATTATGTTATTTTAAGGCTTTCTTAATTTTAAAAATCATTTAAATTTGAGAAAAATAAAATCTAATACTCTAGGATGTTTTGTAGATATTAATACAAGATTATTTGATTTCGTTATAAATTATATTGTCAGGTTTTCGGAAATTGATTTATTCACAAATTAATCAGTTGAAAAAGCTGATATTATTTATATGAATCATTAGTTAGCTGCAGATACAAAGACTTGCAAAATCGTTTTATTTTGAATCTTATACTCCGCCAGTGGAAGCTCATTATGTAGCTCTTTTCCGCTAAAAAACATCCTCAATCTCCCCAAATCCACATTATGATGCTTCGAAAAATTTTCTTTGACGCTTAAAATTGTATCAAGTGATGATACATTCAAAGTCAAATCGGTGCATGCTGTAGATCGCAAAATAATTTGTATGATTTCTGCTTTTGCTGGTTTAACCGATTTTTGGACAACCTTTGGGACGCCATACTTCAATGGTTCATTGATTACGTATGGAGGTAAATCATACCTTTTCCCACTTTCATCGAAACAGATCATTAATAGACCATCATACATGCTTAGTCCTGCTGCTGTTACTATTTGTGCTGCAATCACTTCATTGGGCTCGTTGCAGGCTTCTCGAAGGGCTTTTCATGCTAGGGGGTTTCCTTCGACTCGGGTTTCCCAAAATTCGTCGATTTTTTTTGAGACTTCGTCTTTTGTGCATTCACTTTCCCAGGCTGGAGTTTTTTTGCAGCCTTTTCCTGAAGTTTTGATATCTAAGTAAAACTAACCGTGAATTAGTATTTTAAAGTTCCCTACTTTTCTGCTCACAACGTTATCTGATGTTAAATTTTGACAACTGCAGCCAGATCCCATCTTTATTTTATATTCAATTATATTTTCTTTGAATATTCACACTAGAATTTTCCAATCTCTTTGGAAGTAAATTATTATGAAATTTTATTGATAAGATCAATGATGTATAAATAAATAGTTATTATAGATAATAATTTAGTCAATTATGGCTTTTTATATTATTTAATATGGATAAATTTCTTAATGATTTAAAAAACCTCAGAATTTCACTTTTTTTGTATTTTTAAAGCGCACAATGAAGAATTAATTTAAATTTCATAATAATATTGTTTAATAAATGAATAATAAATCGAATTATTTAAAAAAAATTATTTATAACACACTGGCTTTGACATTATTTAAGAACATCTTTATTTTCTCCATAATTTATTATAGATTAGCTGATGTAAAATTTGATTTTATGATAAAATATTCTTTATATTTTCTTAACAAATTTGCCAAGCATTAACCTTATGAAATGCATTGAATCAAAAAATGATTACGATTAGAACTGATTATAACCAAAATGCAATTCTCTAAGAAAGGATGGTGCGTTAATAAATTCACAGAATTTTTATCTCTCTATTTTTGACAGAAAACATATTTTTTGAATGATCATTATTATTTTATATAGAATAATTAGAATTAATAAATATTTTTCGATATCTATTTTATCATAATCACATTATTTGATTCTACTACTCAATTTCTTCATTTTCTGCATTACCATTTTGACTTTTCTAAGATTTTCTTATATTCTCTCATCATGAAGTCTTCCAGCATAGCATCTGTAGCTGCAATAAGGTGATATATTAAACCTTTTTCAACAGGTTTTGATTACAATTTATCTAATTCTTGCACTAGTTTGAAAACATTATCGTAGGGCCAATAAATAATCGAGAAAAGCTGCATATGACAACTTATCTGGATCAATTTTGAAGAATTTCTTGAGGCCATATTTCATCTTTTTTTTGGTATGAATTAATAAGTAAAAAAATACAAGTAGCATTCCATTTCATTTCATAAAAATAAATTACAATGTGTATTCAGACCTTGCCAAAACTTGGCGACCCAGCTGCAGAAGTAGTTAAATCCCAGGAATAAACTCTTGAAAATCATTATTGCCAATTGTCCCTCATTCAGGTTATGATGTTTTTTGTGAGTTTAATAATAATTAATCTCGAGTTTAAAAATAGTTTGTAATAAAAGTTTAAAGATTTCCTTACTTATATATCATCTTAATAAGCTGTTTAGATTCCAAACCACTTGATTTTTTATCCATATTCAAGTTAGTATATTTCTATATATGAATCCATTAATAGGGAAAAGAAAAGGAATCAAAGCCTCAATTTTATGTCTACTCCTTGGCTTAGGACTTATAGGATCACTAATCTATGGAATATACTTACTTGTAGTGTCTCTCCAAGACCCTCATTCAGCAGAGGTCATTGATTTACAAGAAATAATCGATAAATGAGAAGTCTCAATTCCAGATTTCGAAAATCTCACAGTTTCGCTTACTCCTGACAAAGGATCACAAGTTTATCTAAATCCTTCTATAATTGACGATGGAGCATTCCATAAATTATCAATACCTAAATACCCTCACCTAAAATACTTCAGAAATGACACTTTAATTTCATCATCCTATACAAATTACAATATTATTCGTAATCCGAAGGATTATAACGAATATAACGTTACAGTCAATATGACTCTTCATATTTCTTCTATAAGCAACCCAAATTTTACTGCAGACTCTTATTTGGAAAATATTGTTATACATAAAAGGGAGCAATATCCTTTAGTTATGAAAATGTGTGAAAATCATAATACAGGATATTTTAATGGGACTGTTCAAACTTGCTATTATCACTTTAATTTAACCAAAATGTGCTTAGAAGTCAATGAAACAACACTGGAATTGGTGGATTCTTATAGAAATGGCTGTGAAGGGCTCGGCTTAGAATATTTTGAGCCCATGGTATGGAGAAATGCCAATAATCCTCCAAATTATGAAACTAAAGTTGTTTTAGAAGTAAGGTCATCACTCGATCCTTATATTTATTTATCAAATTCTTCTAATACTGATTTTCCACCTACTCAGACAGAATACGCAATTATCGGACTGGTTGTGCTCATAGTTTCTGCTTTACTTATCGTTATTCCAGTAACTTATTTTTGCAAAAAGAAAAAACAAAAGAATTTGAGACATTTTGAATTGGAAATGTCGAATCGGCAAAATTATGCTTAATTTTATTATAGAAAGCATTATAATTAAAACTGTATATCCCTATAATTTTCGTTAATTGAAAACTCATAAGCCCATGGATTTCTGCATATTTTTTACTTTTCCAAAAACTCTTCAATAACTCTTTTTAATGTTGTGTTCGGGATTATCAAATTTCTTTCAAACGAATGACTACATATAAAATACTTCGAAAGTGGGTCATAGCATCCATTACTCGCAATATTTGCCATCAAAGCATCTCTCTCATAGCTATTTCCAGGCGGCACAATAACCGGATCCAACATAAGAGTTTTTGACAATGGACATATCATAAATTCCGGAATAATTTTCGAATGCTCAGCAGAAAACAGAATTTTCCTTAATTGCTCCAATTTTGCTGCTTTTTCTGACTGAGAATTTCTGGTATTATTCATCTCGATCTGCACAATGGAATCATAAAGCCCTTGTTTCTCTTTTCTTTCGACTTCTTGAGTTTTGTATCAAAGCAGCTTTTTTCCTCTATTGAGATAGATAACTAAATCTTTTTCAAAGCCGCGCTTTTGTTGTCCAGAGCATAAAGAGATGGATCTGGATAATCGTCGAATGCCTCGTTCAATCATAGAAGTATCTTCTTCGAATTTTCCCAAGTGAAGTAAAGCTTGTCCACAGAGTAAGTGGGCTTTTATGTTTGTTTCTTGGAGTTCTATAGCAGTTTCAGCATCTTTTCGGCACTATTTTAAGCTTACTTCTTCAAAATTTCCGAGTCTTTTGTGGCAGAGGGCTCGGTTTGAGAAGAGATTTGAGGCATCGGAGCTTAGATTCTAGGTGGAAAATACTATGGCTTGGGTGTAAAGTCTAATGGCATTTTCATAGCGGCCTGCTTTGAACTCTTCGTTGCCGTCTTCTTTGAGCTTCAAAGGATCCATTTTAGTAATATTATAAGCAAGTTAGAAATTTTCATAAAGGATTGAAAGCAGTTATTTATAAATTTACTCACAAATTGGCACAATTAAAACTGGTTATTAATAAATTTCTTTATTTCTATAGAGAATGTAGATATATATATAGTTATTTAGATATGAATTTTTATAGAAATTGAGTTGAAAATATTTAATTTATTCTTTGTCTTAACATTTAAAAAGAATTATAAAAGCTTATAAATATATATTAAGTTTAATATTTATTAATTTAGTTTTGCAAGCTTAATGACTTTGCATAATTATAAAACCTTCGCCACTTTTACACAGCAAATGATTTGGTATAAGCTTGAAGAGTAGTATTAAAATCATCTTGCCTTTCCATTTTATCAAGTGAAATGAGTTGCTGTTTTTTATCATCAAATTGATAGTAGTAAAATCCATCATATTTTGATTCATCATTATAAAGTACCAAGCCTATAAAAACTTTTCCATTATGAAAGCCTTTATATGCTCGATAAAATTTCTGAATAGGATTTCTTATTTCCATGTGCCATTGCTGATCATTGTTTCTTTCACTGATGAACAGTCGCCCATCATTTTCCATCAAATAAATCGTCTGTTTCGAAACAAATAATATCTTTTTGATATAGGGATTCAGCACACTGTCTCCCATATCAATTTTTTCATATCTGTCTTCTTCAATAATGTATTTCCAGATGCAGTTGTGGCCAGTTCCACATATTAAAATGGTAGCTTTCCATACTGCACATGAGCAGTCTTCAGCACCTTTTGGTAGAGGACTTAATGATTCCCACTCAGCTGCTTCGTTATTGTATTTTCACGCTTCACTTGGTTTTGCTGATCCACCAAAGAGATAAATGAATGATTTGTATTTAATTCCACCTACTCATTGGGAAGGTGTAAATTGACTTAAAACTTTGATTTCTTGAATGGTTTGAAGATTAATAATGCACGCATATCCCGAATATTTAAGTCCACAACCAGCAAATCCATTAATACAGACTAGCATTTCTTGTGAGTATGGGATTGTGCATGTTACTGAGCTCAGCTGTGCACCAATGTTTTCTATATAGTGTTGGGTAAGATCATTATTCATTATATTAAAGCATGTAAGCCTAGTTTTTCTTTCATCAAAATCTTGATCTATTATATCTAAATATTTTACATTTACAGTGGAATATTCTAGATTTTCTTGGATTTCATAAAAATTTGAAAAGAGATTGTTTGCCAGCTTTTCGAGATTTTGAAAGCTGTTCATGATCAATATTTCATTAGTTTTAGACAATTGCTTATTTTCAAATGCAATTGCTGCTTTTATAATTTTTTTCTTTATCTTATCAAGGTAAGTTGCTAATTCTTCTAAGCGACTTGGAAGAGTATCAAAGTCGCAACACTGGCAATATGTGAAATTTTCCACTTCAAGGCTAGCATTGACCACTTTTTCTATTAATCTTTTGAGTTTAGTTGCTTCTTCAAATTCTGAATCCTTTATAGCATTTTCTATTCTTAGATTTAAAGCTTCGTTGCTTTCTAAGCCAGAAATGAGGCTTTGATCTGATAAAAATGACCCTTGGCTTTCTTCAGGAATTGAGGCAAAACTATTTCTTTCTTCAAGATCTTCATTTATACATATTCTCATATTCTCTCTCCTCTCTAAAGCCATTGCAGCATTATTTTGAGAAATCATGTCCAAAACTTCTTCAAATTCTCTATCCTTATCTTCAACTGATATTTCACGATTAAATCTTATCATTTCAGCAACGAATTCTCCATTAATCAATATTGGAAGTTCTTTCTTGAATTTATTTAAGGCTATTTCTGGTTTCAGCTTTAACAGCTTGATGTAGGGATCTTCTTCGAATTCTGAAATTTTTTCAACATTTTGAAGTTTTTCTTTTAGAATGTCAAGAAAGGAAATATGATTCATAATTTTTAAGTCCAAGAAAATAGTTTCTGCTGAATGCCGTCTAAGTTTTAATTGTTGCACTTTTTTTTCTTCAGTGATGGCTGCTTCTTTCTCTTTCATTAGATATTCCAATATTGCATTTTTGGTTTTGACATTAGACTTTTCATAAAGATTCTTTATAGAGTGATTCTTAAATTCCATAACTATGTGATCTTGCAAATGGCTTTGACAAATGAAATAGCAAGGAAGACTGCATAAGCAATAGTATTCTGCATTTGCTTTGCAGTGACTGTAAGAGCAATTGGTCATTTTAATTATTAGCCATTTTCAGATCAAAAATATTAGCAGATAGCTTACTTCATTGAATTTAGATGAGTGGGCATCAGGACTTGCTGAAGGAGAAATATTAAAATCTCACTGAAATTAAAGTTTGCAGGAATATCAGCACGAAAAAAGGTCAAGGATGCCAAGCAAAGGAAGATTCTACAAATATTTTTAAGTCTAAATTTTAATATATTAACCAAAAATTATTGCTCGGGTTAGAAAGGAAAGAAAGGAAGAAGGATAAAGCTTTGAAACTAATCTCATATATTTTTGATTTAAATTATTTTTATATTTGTCAATTTATCTTATGGAGCAAGTGAAAAATTTCGAGCAAGTTTCATACTTTGATGTAAAATTTTATACTCATTATTTCTCGTGAAGCATACTCAAGTGCAAGTCATATATAAAATTGCCAGCAAGTCTCGCTCAGTTAAGTCTATTTTGAAGAGCCAGTCTAAAGAAGAAATTCTCAAAAGAAAAATATAATAGCTTCAAGAAGACTCCTCCCTCCTTGAGTCTATATAATTACTCTTTTTACAATATATATATTTATAAATTCATTCATAAAAGCAAAATCAAAGCTTAAGCTATCTTTAGCTTTTATATAAATTACTTTTATTTGAGAATTATTGATATTTTTATGATTATTTGGCTATATGAATTCTCATAAATATTAGGCAGAAATTATTAGTATTTTAATTATCTTAGAAATTACTTTTGTTGAGCACTTATCTTCATATGGTGCATATAATTTGATTATCTTGCAAAAATTGAACAAATAGATATGATTAATAATAAAAAAGACTCTCTTTGAAGAGTTTAACCTAATCTCAAATACATTGATTTAACTGCTTTTTTTCATGTTCTTTATAATATTATGGAGCTGAAAAAATGCTTTGAGCCAGGCTGCATGCTTGATGTTGAGGCTTTATGTCCATGCACTTCCCCTGAAACATACGCTTGCGCACTTCATATTGGAAATCATATGAAATTGCCAGGATATTCTCATATAGTAAAGTCTATTTTTGGAGAGTCTTGCCAAAAGTCCAAAGATGCAATTCTCTTATTGTTTGAAAAAGAAAAATTCAATAATTGCAAGAAAAAAACTCCAAAATATTTCCTCAAAATTATTCTTTAGAAAATGATTTAAGAGAAAAACAACTTGAAATTTTGAGCAGACCAAACGATCCAAAGGTGGAAGAAGCCTACAGAAGGACATTTTCATTGCATAGGAGCAATTCAAATGCTCATGGCTCCCCTAAAGTAAAGCAAGCCTATCAAGACTTCCTCGACTCTTATAACTTAAAAACATCAATTTACAATATTGCAACCAAAGACTATAGATGTAAATTATTCATTTACAGCACAGAAAACGAAAAATTAAAATTCGTGGAGATTCCAGATCTATGATCCTCAATGTCATGCATTACTCAGCTACCGAATGGCAAATTATTCTGTTTTGGTGATATTTTCACTGGGAAGGCGATGCTAATTGATGCAAATGGTTCGATTGAAAAGCTGCCATCTAGGACTCCTTGCCTGGCGCCATCAGCGATCTATTTCAACAACAGTCTTTATTGCTTTGGAGGATGTGATAGATATAAATGATTGGCCCTATCTTGCAGATTTGATTTAGATGAAAGTCGGTGAATTCAGTTAACTCCAATGCCAAGAAGTTTGCATAAATGCAGTCTTGTTATATTCAGTGGAAATATTTTGATTTTAGGATATGGATCTACTGTTTTCTTGTTGTACTCGATTGATATCAATTCTTTTTCAACAATACCCTGCGAAATCATTAATAATAGAGCAAAACATATTCTGCTAAATTCAGTTGGGAAGCTGTATTTAGTTGCATATGGCTCTGGATATATCTTTGAAAATGAAAGTGGAAGTTTTACGAGTTGAAAACAAATTGGATGCTCGTCATTCAGTTATCATCAAAATCAAACTTTTTGGTCATATAATAAAGGAGCAATATATATTGGAATAATGGAAGATTGAAGTGTTCCAAGTCCAGCAACTCCAGAATATTACAGGTTTGATTTGATTGAAAAGTCGTTCACCAAAATTCTTTAAATTTATCTATCTTAAATATGTTGACTATAGTTAACTGTTATGAGTACTTATAGAAATTAACTTGAAATATTAGTTTAATCGTTGTCTTATCAACCAATAATTCTCAAGAAAACTCCTAGGCACATTATCTCAATAATAAATTATTTAGAATTATAATTTTGCAAACGTATATAAAATCTCACTATCAAATTTTCATTTTTCTTGGAAAATTTAATGTGATACATTTTTCTGTTTATCAGCATATACCAAATCATATATACATTTTTTAACAATAGCTTCATCAAAATTTTGCTTTAATACTGATCGTTCAGTGTCTTCTATGTTATCTAATTGACAAATATAATCTCTTATTCGATCTATAGCGTCTAATTCTCCTTATTTTTTGATTGGGATTTAACTACAATATCAATGATAAGATGACGAAATCGTTCTCTGAATTCAGATTGTTTATAAAATAATGACCTCGCCATTTCTCTTAATTCTTCTTCATTATAGTCAGTCATTGGATAAAGCTCAGCTGCCTCTTTTATAAGCGATATCAATCTTTTTGATATTCAATCTTCACTGAAATTACCCTGAAAAAAGAGATACTTAAGCCTTCTGAGCTCATTCATGGCATTTATATGATGTCTCAAAAGTTCATCATCGTCTTTTTTATTATTTTTTTGTAAAGCTTTGATTCTTTCTTCAGAGCTGGGAATGTTGAAGGGATCAAGATGATCCATTATAAAAGCCTCAAAATAAATTTAAAATCGCTATAATTAGATTTTCTCTTTAATATAAACACAAAATTCATTTTAATTAGTAAAATGTACCATTATAGCTATAAATGGCAAAACGGTTTTGGCGTAATCCTTTAATAAGGTGCCGGGCTTTATTTTATAATTAAAATGAGTGATATAAAGGATGCTAATTTCTATTAACTTTATCATGTCATGGATTGTTGACTGTTTAGGCTGAAATTAATCCAAATAATTTAATGGAAAATATATCTGAAATTTTAAGTAGATCTATTGACAGAGAGCTAGAGCAAGAGTTTAGAAGAATGTGCTTATCAATTGAGAGCAATCCAAACGATTATAATCCTTCTTTTATGCAAATTTATCAAAGCTATGTTGATGCTTATAATCTGAAAACATCGCTTTATAATGTAATAAGAAAAGATAACCAAACCAATTTATTGATTTACAATACTGAAAGTGAAAGCAAAGAAGTAAAAATCTTGGAGATTCCAGAACTACTGGACTGGGCTACTTGCATAACTCAGCTGCCTAATGGCAAATTATTCTGTTTTGGCAATTATAATTTTTCTGGAGTTGCATTTCTTGTTGGTGTGAATGGAGAAGTTCAGCAATTGCCATCTGGACCACCTTGCGGTTTTTCATCAGCTATCTATTTCAAAAACAATATCTACTGCTTTGGAGGATTTAATAGTGGCTATTTAACATTATTTAGTAAGTTTGAACTGGATAAAAATAGATGAATTAAGTTGATTCCATTGCCAAAAGCTGGAGATTGCTGCAATGGTATAATGTTTGGAGAGCA